>JAKFGQ010000891.1:0-13095 GCA_021498475.1 Saguinus midas | reverse complement strand
GTGCTGAGGTCCACCCAGGCCCTGCTTGTCTGGGGTATACCTGTATCAGCTGTGGAACCGTGAGGATGATACCAGTTTCTTCTTCTGCTGTCTTTGTTCCAGCATGATGCCCGCCAAATGTCAGTCTGATTAGTCATTTTTTGGGATGACTCTTTGAATATACAGGGGTCAGGAGCTGCTTAAGGAGACGGTCTGTGCTTTATAGGAGCTCCAGTGCTGAGCTGTGAGCTCCGGTGTTCATTCAGCATTTTTGGGAGATTGTTTATGTCTGCTGCAATAGAACTCATTAAACACCACCCTTTTTTTTCCCCCTTAGATGCTCTGTCTCAGGGATTTAGGGCTTTTTTTATGAGTTATCTGTTGCACTTTCCTGCCCCACTAGGTGGCAGTCTATTCACTATTTGCCTGTCGGGGCTCTGACCTGCTAGCATGGGCCCACCCTGTAGCTGCTGGGCTCCCTTCTGCTGTGGAGAGCTCCCCTCTCCTGGCAGAGTCTCTCTGTTATGGCAGGTTGCCTCGGCAACAGAAGGCTGCATCAGCCCTGGGGGATACTTCAGTAGGGGCGAATTGCGTCAGTAATGGTGGATGCCCCTCCCTCACCAGGCTGCACTGTCCTAGATGCTGGCAGCAAAACTCTCAGCCACAAGTGCCTCCAGTCACCGCCCTGCTTGTCCCCGTGAGGGTGGGACCCGCCGAGCCCATTCACCCAGCTCTCTGCCTCAGAGTCCGTCCTCTCTCTCTCTCTTCCTCTCAGCAAGCTGAAAGGTCGACTCTCTCACTGGAGCTTCAGTAGCCTGCCGATAGGGCACTGGGATCCGTGCAATCTCCCCTGCCGCTGCCCACTGCACCAGCTCTGATCACGCTTCCCAGGAAACTCCTGCTCTGGCTCATTGTCCAAGTCCCGTTCAATCAGATGGACATGCCAATTTGCCCTTCCAAATCTCAGATTGCCGGTTTAACAGGGCAAACAGACCAGTGAGGCCGTTAGCCGGCTGCTAGTTTCGTGTCTCTCCACACCTGGAACTTTCAACGCTCTGTGGGCATAAAGGGAACATCCGAGGATGCGGCTAGGACTCACCCTCTGCGCCTTCACCGAGAGCTACAATCCTGAGTCACCTCTCTGACGCCATGTTGCCTCCGACTTCAGCACTGTGATTTATATGGTCACACAAGAAGAGCCTCACTAAGAAATACACACCTGGGGAAGTGTTAGGAGTCTAATTTTCTTATCCTATCATTTCCAGCCTCAGGGAATAATGCAGACATATGGAGTGGACACTATTCTTTTTTAGATGGTAAAAAAGTCAAAGCCCGAGTGAGTAATAGACAACTTTTGAAGAGTCACTAGTCTATTCTATGTGCGGAAATATTCAGAGTCAGATTCAATTATACACACCTGTGGAATTGTGAGGAAACAATTTAATATCGCCGAAGTTTCATAGCTTCAGTGAATAATACATACCTGGAAAATACTCAGGCCGATATTTCCTATGGCATCGATTTCAGAGCTTCATTGAATAAGGAACACCTGTATTTTAGTCAGAATTCCATTTCGTATAGGAACACTCTTACACTGTTCGTGGGAGTGTAAATTAGTTCAACCATTGTGGAAGACAGTGTGGCGATTCCTCAGGGACCTAGAAATAGAAATTCCAATCCCATTACTGGATATCTATCAAAGGACTATAAATTGTTCTACTATAAGGACACATGCACACGAATGTTCATTGCAGCACTGTTTACAATAGCAAAGACCTGGAACCATAACGATGATAGACTGGACTGGAAAATGTGGCACATATACACCATGGAATATTATGCAGCAATCAAAAATGATGAGTTTGTGTCCTTTGTAGGGACATGGATGAATCTGGAGAACATCATTCTCAGCAAACTGACACAAGAACAGAAAAAACATATACTCACTCATAGGTGGGTGAAAAAACGAACATGGACACAGAGAGGCGGTCTACTATACACTGGGGACTGTTGGGGGAATGGGGAGGGACAGCGGGGGCTGGGGGATAGCCTGGGGATGAATGCCAAGTGTGGGTGAGGGGAGGAAAGCAGAGCACACTGCCATGTGTGTACCTATGCAACTATCTTGCTCGTTCTGCACATGTACCCCAAACCTATAATGCAATAAAAATTAAAAAAAAAAAAAAAGAAACATCTTCAGAGCCTAACTGAATATCATACACGTTGGGAAAAGTCAGGATTCTATTTTATATAGCCTCTCATTAAGAGCCTAATGTAAAAACGCATGTCTGAGTAGTATGGAGGAGTCTCTATTTTATGGCCACTCATTTAGAGCCTCAGAGAATTATAAAGACCTATGGAAAAGTCAGAAGTGTATTTCACATGGCCCCTTATTCAGATCCTCAGTGAAGAATCATATGTATCTGGAAAATACTTAGGATTCTATTATACATAGCCACTGATTCAGAGACTCACTGAATAATGCACAATTGTGGAATAGTTTGGAGAATATTGGATATGACATTTCAACCAGCGACTCAGAGGAAATTACACAGCTGAGAAATAGTCAAAAGGATAAAGTCAAAAGTCTATTTTATGTGGTCACTCACTCAGAATCTCACTGAAGAATACACACCTTGTGAATAGTCAGAGTCCATGTCACATGGCCACTCAATCACAACATTACTGAATAATGCACAATGGGCCAATAGTAAGGAGTTATTTTATATGGCCTCTCATTCAGAGCTTCAGTGTGTAATATACAGCTGTGGAATAGTCAAGACCCTATTTAAGATAGCCCAAAATTAAGCAGCTCCGTGAATGATACACACATGTGTAATATTCAGGAGTCTATTTGATATGGACACTCATACAGAACCTCATCGAATACTGCACATGTGGGGAATAATCACTAGTCTATTCCATATGGTGATTCATTTGGAGAGCCAAAAATTAAAGCACACCTGTGGAGAACAATTAGGTCTATTTCATAAGGCCACTATTTCAGTGTTTCAGTGAACAATATGTATATCTGATAAGTCAGGAATGTTTTAAACATGGCCACTCGTTCAGGGCCTCTGTGAATAATACTCCCCTCAGAAATAGTCAAGGGTCTACTTCAAATGGCTACACATTCAGCGTGTCTGTAAGTAATTCACACCTAAGCAATACACAAGAGTCTCTTTTTATGCCCACTTAGTCAGAGTCTCATTCAATAATACACACCTGGGAAAAGTTAAGAGTCTACTTCATGTAGCACAACATTTAGAGCCTCACTACATAATGCACACCAGAGTAATTGTAGAGCATTTTTTATATGGCCACTCATTCTGTGCCTACCTGAATGATACACACCTGTGGAATCCTCAGGATTCTATTTTATACTACCACTCATTTAGAATCTTATTGAATAATTCACAATGGAGCAATAGTCAGGAGTCTATTTTATATGGTCTCTCATTTAATGTTTCAGTGAATAATGAACTTCTATGGAGTAATCAGGTCGCATTTTTAGATAGCCACGAATTGAGTGCCTTCCTGAATGATACACACCTGGGTGATAGTCAGAGTCTCTTTCATACAAACTCTAATTCTGGGTATCTCTGTGTAATACACACCTGTGGTAGTGTCAGGAGTCTACTTGGTATGGACACTCATACAGAACCTTTTTGAATAATGCACACATGGGGAATAATGACGAGTTTATTTCATATGGCTACTCATTCAGACACACAGTGAATAACGCACATGTGGAGTAATTAGAAGTCAATTTCATATGGCTCCTCTTTCACAGCCTCACTGAATATTACACACGTTTGATAAAATCTGGAGCCTATTATTTATGAACACTCATTCAGAGAATCACTGAATAATGCACTCCTGAGGAAGAGTCAGAAGTTTCTTTCCTATAGCCACTCATTGAGAGCCTCACTAAATGTACACATCTGGGGAAATAATCAGGATTTACTTTTATACCCTCATTCAGAGTCTCACTAAATTATGCACACCTGTGAAATAGTCAGGAGAATTTTACAAGTGGTCTCCCATTCGGGGTGTCTCTGAATAATGTGTTGCAGTCAGGAGTCTATTTAATGTAGACACATATTGAGAGACTCAGTGAATGAGAGAGACCCCTGATATAGTAAGGAATCTGATTAACATGGCCACATCTTCTAAGCCTCACTGAATAATACCCACCTGAAGAATAATTTGGAGTCTATTTTCGATGGACATTCATTCAGAGCCTCGTTGAATAATGCACATCTATGGAGTAGCCAGGAGTATATTTCATTCAGACACTCATTCATAGCCTAACTTGATAATGGGAACATTTGGATTCTTCAGAATTCCATTTCATATGGCCATTGATTCATAACCTCAGTGAATAATGCACAAATGTGAAGTACTCAGCAGTCTATTCTATATAACCACTCATTCTGTGATTCACTGAATAATACAAATATTTAATATGGACAGCTTCCTGTTTCATATAGTCACACAAGAAGAGCCTCACTGAATAACACACTCCTGGGGAAGTGTTAGAAATCTACTTTATATAACCTCTCATTTACAGCCTCAGGGAATAATGCATACATGACAAAAAGACACTAGTCTATTTTATATGGCCACAAAATCAAAGCGTGAGTGAGTAATAGACAACTTTGGAGTAGTCACTAGTCTATTTCATATGCCCAAATATTCAGAGTCAGAGTCAATAATACACACCTGTGGACTAGTCAGGAAACAATTTCATATGGCCAAAGTTTCAGAGCCTCTGTGAATAATACATATCTGGGGAATACTAAGGACGCTATTACATATGGCACCTATTTCAGAGCTACATTGAATAAAAAACACCTGTATTGTAGTTATAAATCTATTTTGTTTAGCCATATATTCAGAGCCAAACTGCATAACACACACCTAAAGAAAAGTCAGGATTCTATTTCTTATAGCCACTTATTTAGAGCCAAATGTAAAAACACATGCCTGAGGAGTATTCCGGAGTCTCTAAATTATGGCCAATCATTCAGAGCCTAAAGAATAATACAGAACTATTGAAAATTCAGGAGTGTATTTCACATGGCCACTTATTCAGAACCTCAGTGAAGAATCATATATATATGGAGAATGCTCAGCATCCTTTTATATATAGCCACTGATTCCAAGACTCACTGAATAATGCACACCTGGGGAATAGTCTGCAGATTATTTGATATGACCGTTCACCCAGCGACACAGTGAAAAATGCACAGCAGAGAAATAGTCAAGAGCCTATTGTCAGGAGTCTATTTTATGTGGTCACTCGTTTACAAACTCACTGAAAAATACACACCTTGGGATTAGTCAGAGTCTGGGTCATAAGGCCACTCAATCAGAGCATTAATTTTAGTGTAAGGTGTCAGGAAGGGGTCCAGTTTCTGCTTTTTGCACATGGCTAGCCAGTTTTCCCAACACCATTTATTTAATAGGAAATCATTTCCCCATTGCTTGTTTTTGTCTGGTTTATCAAAATAATATAGTTGTAGATATATTGTGTTGTCTCCGATGCTTCTGTTCCATTGGTCTATATCTCTGTTTTGGTACCAGTACCATGCTGTTTGATTACTGTAGTCTTGTTGTATAGTTTGAAGTCTGGTAGTGTGATGCCTCCCGCTGTGTTCTTTTTGCTTAGAATTGACTTGGCTATGCGGGCTCTTTTTTCGTTCCATATGAAATTCATGGTGGTTTTTTCCAGTTCTGTGAAGAAATTCAAAGGTAGTTTCATGGGGGATAGCATTGATTGTGTAAATTACTTTGAGCAGTATAGCCATTTTCACGATATTGATTCTTCCTAACAATGAACATGGAATGTTTCTCCATCTGTTTGTGTCCTCTCTTATTTCGTTGAGCAGTGCTTTGTGGTTTTCCTTAAAGAGGTCTCTTATGTTCCTTGTGAGTTGTATTCCTAGGTATTTTATTTTCTTTGTAGCAATAGTGAATGGCAGTTCATTCTTGATGTGGTTCTCTTTAAGTCTGTTATTGGTGTATAGGAATGCTTGTGATTTTTGCACATTGATTTTATATCCTGAGACTTTGCTGGAGTTGCTTATCAGTTGCAGTAGCTTTTGGGCTGAGGTGATGGGGTCTTCTAGGTATACTATCATGTCGTCTACAAATAGAGACAATTTGGCTTCCACCTTTTCTATTTGAATACCCTTTATTTCTTTTTCTTGCCTGATTGCTCTGGCTAGAACTTCCAGTACTATATGTTCCATCAATACTAAGTTTATTGAGGGTTTTAGCATAAAGGACTGTTGAATTTTGTCAAATGCCTTCTCGTCAATTGAGATAATCATGTGGTTTTGTTTTCCATCTGTTTGTGTCCTCTCTTATTTCGTTGAGCAGTGCTTTGTGGTTTTCCTTGAAGAGGTCTCTTATGTTCCTTGTGAGTTGTATTCCAGGTATTTTATTTTCTTTGTAGCAATAGTGAATGGCAGTTCATTCTTGATGTGGTTCTCTTTAAGTCTGTTATTGGTGTATAGGAATGCTTGTGATTTTGCACATTGATTTTATATCCTGAGACTTTGCTGGAGTTGCTTATCACTCAGTAGCTTTTGGGCTGATATGGGGTCTTCTAGGTATACTATCATGTCGTCTATTTTGAGACAATTTGGCTTCCACCTTTCTATTTGAATACCCTTTATTTCTTTCTTCTGATTGCTCTGGCTAGAACTTCCAGTACTATGTTGAATAGAGTGGTGAGAGAGGGCATCCTTGTCTAATGCCGAATTTCAAAGGGAGTGCTTCCAGTTTTTGCCCATTCAGTATGATATTGGTTGTTGGTTTGTCATCAATAGCTTTTATTTCTTTGAGGTATGTCCATCAATACTAAGTTTATTGAGGGCTTTTAGCATAAGGACTGTTGAATTTTGTCAAATGCCTTCTGCGCCAATTGAGATAATCACGTGGTTTTTGTTTTTGCTTCTGTTTATGTGGTGTATTACATTTATAGACTTGCCTCTATGTTGAAGCACCTGTATCCCCTAGTGAAATCCTACTGATCATGATGGATAAGTTTTTAATGTGCTGGCAATTGGTTTGCCAGTATTTTATTGAAGATTTTTGCATCTAATTTCATCATGGATATTACCAGTTTTCTTTTCTTGTTGAGTCTCTGCCATATGGTATCAGATGATGTTGGTCTCATAAAAAACATGATTTGGGAAGGGTCTTTTTTTTGAATTATTTGGAAAAGTTTCAGGAATGGTAGTAGATCCTCTTTTTGTGTCTGGTAGAATTCAGCTGTGAACCCATCTGGACCTGGGATTTTTTTGTGTTAGGGTCTTAATTGCTGCCTCAACTTCAGACCTTGTTATTGGTCACCATAGTTTTGGCTTCCTCCTGGTTTAGGCTTGTTACAGGCGTCCAGGAATTTATCCATTTCTTCCTGGTTTACTAGTTTATGCATAAAGTTGTTTGTAGTATCCTCTGATAATAGTTTGAATTTCTGGTAAATCTGTGGGATTCTCATTATCATTTTTATTGCATGTATTTGGTTGAATTCTCTTTTCTTTTTATCAGTCTGGCAATAGTCTGTCTATTTTATTGATCTTTTCAAAACACTGAATAAGCTTTTGGATTTACTAATTTTTGAAGGGTTTTTCTTGTCTCTATCTCCTTCAGTTCTGCTCTTTATGTTAGTTATGTCTTGGCTAGATTTTGAGCTTTTTGATCTTGGTCCTATGGCTCTTTTTAATTTTGACGATATGTCAATTTTGGATCTCTCACTCTTCTCATGTGGGCAATTTATTGCTATATATTTTCCTCTGAAGACTGCTTTTAAATGTGTCCTAGAGATTCTGTACATTGTGCCTTCATTCTCATTGGTTTCAAAGAACTTCTATATTTCTGGCTTCTGTTTGTTTATCCAATCAACATTCAAGAGCCAGTTGTTCAGTTTCCATGAAGCTGTGCGGTTCTGAGTTATTTTCAATTTGAGTTCCAACTCGATAATGCACTATGGTCTGAGAGACTGTTTGTTATGATTTCTGTTGTTTTGCACGGTTGAGGAGTGCTTTTACTCCAATTATGTGGTCAATTTTGGAGTAGTGATGTGGTGCTGAGAAAGATGTATATTCTGTGGATTTCGTGAGAGTTCTAAATGTCATCAGGTTTGCTTGTTCCAGGTCTGAGTTCAAGTCCTGGATATCTCTTAATAATACTTTCTGTCTGGTTGATCTGTCTGATATTGACAGTGGATCAATTTAAAGTCTTCAGTATTTTTGTGTGGAGTCTAAGTCTTTGTAAGTCATTGAGAACTTTTTGTATATCTGGGTATTCCTGCATTGGGTCCATATATATTTAGAATCGTTAGCTCTTCTTGTTGTATCAATCCACCATTTACCATTATGTAATGACCTTCTTGTCCTTTGATCTTTGTTGCTTTAAAGTCTATTTTATCAGAGATAAATTGCAACTCCTGCTTTTTTTTGTCCATTTGCTTGGTAAATCTTCTTCCATCCTTTTGTTTTGAGCCTTTTGTATCCTTGCGTGTGAGTTAGGTTTCTTGGATACAGAACACGATGGTTTTGGTTTTTATCCACCTGCCAGTTTGTGTTTTTTGATTGGTGCTTAGCCCATTTATATTTAGGGTTAATATTGTTATGTGTAAATTTGATACTGCCATTTTGATAGGCTAGAGTCAGTTTTGCCCATTGGTTCATGTACACTCTTCATTTTGTTGATGTGGTTTAGCATTTGGTTTGCTTTTAGATGACTGGTACTGGTTGTTTTTCTATGTGTAGTGCCTCTTGTGAGCTCGTAAAGCAGGCCTAGTGGTGACAAAATCTCTAGTTCTTGCTTGTTCATGAAGGATTTTATTTTTCCTTCACTTATGAAGCTAAGTTTGGCTGGATATGAAATTCTTTGAAATTTTTTTTTTAAGAATGTTGAATATTGGCCCCACTCTTCTGGTTTGTAGAGTTCTGCCTGGAAGATCTGCTCTGAAGTCTGATGTGCTTCCTTGTGGGTGACTCAGACCTTTTCTCTGGCTGCCCTTAGTATTTTCTCCTTATTTTAACCCTGGTGAATCTGACTTTCATAATGTTCCTCTTTCAGTGTTTTGCTGAATATCTTTGTGGTGTTCTCTGTATTTCCTGGAGTTGAGTATTGACCTGTTTAGCTAGGTTGGGGAAATTTTGTCTGGATAATATCTTGAAATGGTTTTCCAACTTGTCATTCTCATCACATTCTGGTACACCTATCAAACGTAGTTGTATCTTCACATAGTCCCACATTTCTTGGAGATTTTGTTCTATTCATTTTTGCACTCATTCATGAGCCTCAGTGGTTTCTGCACGTTTCATTGAGTTGATCTTCAACTTGATATTCTTTTTCTGCTTGGTCAATCTCTGTTGAAAATTACATGCTTCCTGAAGTTCTCATGTTGTGTTTTTCAGCTCCTTCAATTCATTCACATATTCCTCTTAATTGTCCATTCTGTTATCATTTCCTCAAATCTTTTTTAAATCTTTTTCAAGGTTCTAGTTTTGCACTGATTTAGAACATGTTCTTTAGCTCACTGAAATTTTTCAATATCCACTTTTGAAGTCTGATTCCGCTTATTTCATCACATTCATTCTCCGTCCAGCTTTGTTCCCTTGCTGGTGAGAAGTTTTGGTCCTTTGTAGGTGGTGAAGTGTTTTAATTTCGGGTGCTTTCCTCCTTTTTGCGATGGTTTCTTCTCATCTTTATGGATTTATCCACATGTCGTCTTAGTAGTTGCTGATTTTTAATTGGGTTTCTGAGTGGACACCCCGATTGTTGATGAGGTATTTCTGTTACTTAGTTTTTTTTCTAATGGTCTAGCCCCTCTGCTGTATGAGTGCTGAGGTCCACTCCAGGCCCTTCTTGTCTGAGGTACACCTGTAGCAGCTGTGGAATATTGAAGTATGCTACCAGTTTCTTCTTCTGCTATCTCTGTTTCAGAATGATGGCTGCTAAATATCAGCCTTATTAGTCGTTTTTTGGGGTGACGACTCTTTGGATATACAGGGGTCAGGGAGCTGCTTCAGGAGATGGTCTGTGCTTTATAGGAGCTTCGTTGCTGAGCTGTGAGCTCCGTTGTTCATTCAGCGTTGTTGGGAGGATGTGTTTATGTCTGCTGCAACAGAACTCATAAAACCTCCCCCATTTTTCCTGCTTAGATGCTCTGTCTCAGGGAGTTAAGGCTTTTTTATGAGTATCTGTTGCACTGTCCTGCCCAGCTAGGTGGCAGTCTATTCAATATTTTCCTGCTGCGGCTCCGCCCTGTTAGCCTGAGTCCACCCTGTTAGCGTCAGTCCACCCTGTTGCTGTGGGGCTTCATTCTCCTGTGGCTTGCTCTGCCCTGCTGGTGGAGTCTCTCTGTTATGGCAGGTTGCCTTGGCAACAGCAGGCTGAGTCAGCCTTGGGCTGTACTTCAGTAGGGGGGGATTGTGTCAGTAGTGGCGGATGCCCCTCCCGCACTGGGCTGCACCATCCTAGATGCAGGCAGCAAAACTCTCAGCCCTGAGCACCTCCAATCGTTGCCCTGATTGTCCCCATCAGGGTGGGACCCGCCAAGCCGGATCACCCAGCTCCCTTCCTCAGAGTCTGTCCTCTCTCTCTTCCACTCCCCAAAATGAACAGTTGACTCTCTCACTGGCTCCCCAGTAGCCTGCTGAAAGGGCAATGGGATCCGTGCGATCTCATGCTGCTGCCCACTGCACCGGCGCAGATCATGTTTCACAGGAATCTCCTGGTCTGGCTCATTGTCCAGGTTTCATTCAATCAGATGTACATGCCAATCTGCCATTCCAAATCTCAGATTGCCGGTTTAACAGGGCACCCGACCACTGAGTTTTGTGCCCGGTGTCGCTGCGCTACAGAACCAACCTAAGCGGCCGTGCAAGCCAGCTGTGCTAGCGTCCCGAGTCTTTCCCACACCTAGGACTTTCAACGTTCTGTGGGCAAAAATGATCTGTCTGAGAATGCGGCTAGGACTCACCCTCTGCGCCTTCACTGAGCGCTGCAATCCGGAGTCACCTCTACGACGCCATCTTGAAAGTCCCCAGCAGCTTCTTATATAATACACACATGTGTGATAGGAGACTATTTGATATGGACACTCATACAGAAGCTCTTCAAATACTGCACATGTGGGGAATCATCACTAGTGTATTTCATATGGTGATTCGTTTGGAGAGTCAAAAATAACGCACACCGTTGGAGTAAAATGGGGTCTATTTCATAAAACCATGCTTTCAGTGTTTCTGTGAATAATATGTATATCTGATAAGTCAGGAATCTCTTTCACATGGCCACTCGTTCAGGGCCTCTGTGAATAATACTCCCCTCAGAAATAGTCAAGGTGTACTTCAAATGGCTACACATTCAGAGTCTCTGTAAGTAATGCACACCTGGGCAATACACGAGAGTCTTTTTTATGCCCACTTAGTCAGAGTCTCATTCCATTATACACACCGGGGAAGAGTTAAGGGTCTACCTCATGTAGCCACTCATTTAGGGCCTCAGTGAATAATGCACACAAGGGTAATAGTCGACCATTTTTATATGGCCACTCATTCTGTGCCTCCCAGTATGATACACACCTGGGAATCCTCAGGATTCTATTTCATACTACCACTTAAGAAACTTATTGAATAATTCAAAATGGAGCAATAGTCAGGCGTCTATTTTATATGGCCTCTCATTCAAAGTTGCAGTGAATAATGAACTTCTATGGAGTAATCAGGACACTGTGTAAGATAGCCACAAATTAAGTGCCTTCCTGAATGATACACACCTGGGTGATAGTCAGGAGTCTATTTCATATGAACTCTAATTCTGGGTATCGCTGTGTAATACACATTTGGGGGGAGTGTCAGGAGTCTATTTGGTATGGACACTCATACAGAACCGGTTTGAATAATGCACACATGGAGAATAATGGGAGTCTATGTCATAAAGCTACTCATTCAGACAAACAGTGAATAACGCACATGTGGAGTAATTAGAAGTCTTTTTCATATGAACCCTCTGTCACAGCCTCACTGAATATTGCACACTTGTGATATAGTCTGGAGTCTATTTGTTATGGCCACTCATTCAGAAAATCACTGAATAATGCACACCTGGAATAGTCAGAAGTCTCTTTTCTATGACCACTCATTGAGAGCCTCACTAAATGTACACACCTGGGGAAATAGTCAGGATTTACTGTTATCCCTCATTTAGAGTCTCACTAAATAATGCACACCTGTGGAAGAGTCAGGAGACTTTCCTATGTGGCCACTCATTCGGAGTGTAAACTGAGTAATTTGGTGTAGTCAGGAGTCTATTTCATGTTTACACATATTCAGAGCCTCAGTGAATAAGACAGAACTTTGCTATAGTAAGGAATCTCATTAATATGGCCACACCTTCTTAGCCTCACTGAAGAATACACACCTGGAAAATGATTTGGAGTCTATTTCGATGGAAATTCATTCAGAGCCTCGGTGAATAATGCACACCTGTGGAGTAGCCAGGAGTTTATTTTATTTGGACACTCATTCATAGCCTCAGTGGATAATATGCACGTGGACTAGTCAGGATTCCATTTCATATGGCCACTGACTCGTAACCTCAGTGAATAATGCAAAAATGTAGAGTGCTCAGCAGTCTATTTCATATAGCCACTAATTCAGAGATTCACTGAATAATACGAAAATTTAAGATAGAGAGCATTGTGTTTCATATGGTCACACAAGAAGAGCCTCACTAAGAAATACACACCTGGGAAGTGTTAGGAGTCTAATTTATATATCCTCTCATTTCCAGCCTTGGGAAAAATGCACACGTTTGGAATAGACACTATTCTTTTTTATATGGCCACAAAAATCAAAGCCCGAGTGAGTAATACAGAACTTTGAAGAGTCACTAGTCTATTCCATGTGCCCAAATATTCAGAGTCAGAGTCAATTATACACACCTGTGGACTAGTGAGGAAACAATTTCATATGGCCAAAGTTTCAGAGCCTCAGTGAATAATACATACCTGGAAAATACTCAGGACGATATTTTCTATGGCATCGATTTCAGAGCTTCATTGAATAAGGAACACCTGTATTATAG
>JAKFGQ010000890.1:0-13101 GCA_021498475.1 Saguinus midas | reverse complement strand
TGGAATGATCTCACCCCACTGCAACCTGCGCCTCCTGGGTTCAAGTGATTCTTCTGCCTTAGTCTCCTGAGTAGGTGGGATTACAGGCATGTGCCACCGTGCCTGGCTAATTTTTGTATTTTTAGTAGAGACAGGGTTTCACTATCTTGGCCAGGCTGTTCTCAAACTCCTGACCTCAGGTGATCCACCCCCCAGGCTGAAGTGCAATGATGTGATCATGGCTTATGGTAGCCTCAACTTTCTACTCTCAAGCAGTCAACCCAACTCGGCTTCCCAAAGTGCTAAGATTACAGGCATCAGCCAACACACCCAACCTGTAATTTTAAAAAATTGAAAGCTTTCTGTGCTCTTAAAAGTCTTTTTTTCTTTTCTTTCTTTCTTTTTTTCTTTTTACCAAGTTTTACCCTGTTACTAGACTGCAATGCTGTGGCACCATCTTTGCTCACTACAACCTCCGCCACCTGGCTTCAAGCATTTCTCCTGCCTCAGCATCCCGAGTAGCTGGGACTACAGGTGCGTGCCACCACACCCAGCAAGTTTTTGTATTTTTAGTAGATACAGGTATTTCACCATGTTAGCCCAGATGGTCTTGATCTCTTGAACTCATGATCTGTGGCCTCCCAAAGTGCTGGAATTACAGGCGTGAGCCATGATGTCTGGCCACTGAGTATATACTTTGTTTCTCCATTATGTTAATAACTGAGAGAATCAGGGCTAGCATGTACACTTTTAACACTACCCATCTTTGAAGTATTTAAGACCCTTTATTTCTTTTTAAAATTAATATTCTTGTTAATTGAAAGATTGTAATTATATACATGTGTAGATAAAACGTGATGTTTTTATATATATTTACCATGTGAAATGATTCAATCAAATGAATTAACTTATCTATTACCCTGCTTATGTATCATTTTTATAATGGGACATTTGAAATTTACTCTCTTGATTATTTTGAAATATGCAATACATTGACTATGTCACAATGTTGTGCAACAGATCTCAAAAAAATTATTTCTCCTGTCTGTTTGAAAGTGTTAGTTTGCTAAGAATGGCCGCTAGCTCCATCCAAGTTTCTGCAAAGAAGATAATCACTTTCATTTACATGGCTGTGTAGTATTCCATGGTGTAAATGTACCACATTTACTCTTTCTATTTTTTATTTTTATTTTTACTTTTCTTATTTTTTAAATTTTTATTGCATTATAGGTTTTGGGGTACATGTGCAGAACGTGCAAGATAGTTGCACAGGTACACACATGGCAGTGGATTTGCTGCCTTTCTGCCCTTCACCCACACTTGGCATTTATCCCCAGGCTATCCCTCCCCAACCCCCCCCCACTGTCCCTCCTCCATTCACCCCAATAGACCCCAGTGTGTAGTGGACCCCCCTCCCTGTGTCCATGTGTTCTCATTTTTCTCACCCGCCTATGAGTGAGAATATGTGGTATTTCTTTTTCTGTTCTTTGTCAGTTTGCTGAGAAGGATGTTCTCCAGATTCATCCATGTCCTTACAAAGGACACAAACTCAGAATTTTTGATTGCTGCATAATATTCCATGGTGTATATGTGCCACATTTTTCCAGTCCAGTCTATCATTGATGGGTATTTGTGTTGGTTCCAGGTCTTTGCTATTGTAAACAGTGCTGCAATGAACATTCGTGTGCATGTGTCCTTATAGTAAAACGATTTATAGTCCTTTGGATATATACCCAGTAATGGGATTGCTGGGTCAAATGGAATTTCTATTTCTAGGTCCTTGAGGAATCGCCACACTGTCTTCCACAATGGTTGAACTAATTTACACTCCCACCAACAGTGTAAGAGTGTTCCTATTTCTCCACATCCTCTCCAGCATCTGCTGTCTCCAGATTTTTTAATGATCGCCATTCTAACTGGTGTGAGATGGTATCTCAATGTGGTTTTGATTTGCATCTCTCTAATGACCAGTGATGATGAGCATTTTTTCATGTGTTTGTTGGCCTCATGTATGTCTTCTTTTGTAAAGTGTCTGTTCATATCCTTTGCCCATTTTTGAATGGGCTTGTTTGTTTTTTCCTGTAAATCTGTTTGAGTTTTTTGTAACTTCCGGATATCAGCCCTTTGTCAGATGCGTAAACTGCAAAGATTTTTTCCCATTGCGATGGTTGCTGATTCACTCTAGTGACTGTTTCTTTTGCCATGCAGAAGCTGTGGAATTTGATTAGGTCCCATTTGTCTATTTTGGCTTTTATTGCCAATGCTTTTGGTGTTTTGGTCATGAAGTCCTTGCCTACCCCTATGTCCTGAATGGTTTTGCCTAGTTTTTCTTCTAGGGTTGTTATGGTGTCAGGTCTTACGTTTAAGTCTTTAATCCATCTGGAGTTAATTTTAGTGTAAGGTGTCAGGAAGGGGTCCAGTATCTGCTTTCTGCACATGGATAACCAGTTTCCCCAACACCATTTATTAAACAGGGAATTCTTTCCCCATTGTTAGTTTTTGTCTGGTTTATCAAAGATTATATGGCTGTAGATATGTTGTGTTGCCTCCAATGCCTCTGTTTTGTTTCATTGGTCTATATCTCTGTTTTGGTACCAGGACCATGCTGTTTTGATTACTGTATCCTTGTAGTATAGTTTGAAGTCTGGTAGTGTGATGCCTCCCGCTGTGTTCTTTATACTTAGAATTGACTTGGCTCTGCGGGCTCTCTGTTGGTTCCATATGAAGTTCATGGTGGTTTTTTCCAATTCTGTGAAGAAATTTAATGGCAGTTTGATGGGGATAGCATTGATTGTGTAAATTACTTTGGGCAGTATAGCCATTTTCACAATATTGATTCTTGCTATCAACCAACATGGAATGTTTTTCCATCTGTTTGTGTCCTCTCTTATTTTGTTGAGCAGTGGTTTGTAGTTTTCCTTAAAGAGGTCCCTCACATTCCTTGTGAGTTTTATTCCTAGGTATTTTATTTCCTTTGTAGCAATTGTGAATGGCAGTTCGTTCTTGATTTGGTTTTCTTTAAGTCTGTTATTGCTGTATAGGAATGCTTGTGATTTTTGCACATTGATTTTATATCCTGATACTTTACTGAAGTTGCTTATTAGTTTCAGGAGCTTTTGGGCTGAGGTGACGGGGTCTTCTAGGTATACTATCATGTCGTCTGCAAAAAGAGACAATTTGGCTTCCACCTTTCCTATTTGAATATGCTTTGGTTCTCTTTATTGCCTGATTGCTCTGGCTAGAACTTCCAGTACTATGTTGAATAGGAGTGGTGAGAGGGCATCCTTGTCTAGTGCCAGATTTCAAAGGAATGCTTCCAGTTTTGCCCATTCAGTATGATATTGGCTGTTGGTTTGTCATAAATAGCTTTTATTACTTTGAGATATGTTCCATCAATACCAAGTTTATTGAGGTTTTTAGCATAAAGGGCTGTTGAATTTTGTCAAATGCCTTCTGCATCAATTGAGATAATCATGTGGTTTTTGTTTTTGCTTCTGTTTATGTGGTGAATTACATTTATAGACTTGCATATGTTGAACCAGCCTTGCATCCCAGGATGAATCCTACTTGATCATGATGGATAAGTTTTTAATGTGCTGTTGCAATCGGTTTGCCAGTATTTTATTGAAGATTTTGCATCTATGTTCATCATGGATATTGGCCTGAAGTTTTCTTTTCTTGTTGAGTCTCTGCCAGGTTTTGGTATCAGGATGATGTTGGTCTCATAAAATGATTTGGGAAGGGTTCCTCTTTTTGGATTATTTGGAATAGTTTCAGAAGGAATGGTACCAGATCCTCTTTGTGTGTCTGGTAGAATTCAGCTGTGAACCCATCTGGACCTGGGCTTTTTTGTGGTAGGCTCTTAATTGCTGCCTCAACTTCAGACCTTGTTATTGGTCTATTCATAGTTTGGCTTCCTCCTGGTTTAGGCTTGGGAGGACACAGGCGTCCAGGAATTTATCCATTTCTTCCTGGTTTACTAGTTTATGTGCATAGAGTTGTTTGTAGTATTCTCTGATGATGGTTTGAATTTCTGTGGAATCTGTGGTGATTTCCTTTATCGTTTTTATTGCATCTATTTGGTTGTTCTCTCTTTTCTTTTTATCAGTCTGGCTAGTGGTCTGTCTATTTTGTTGATCTTTTGAAAAACCAGCTCTTGGATTTATTGATTTTTGAAGGGTTTTCTTGTCTCTATCTCCTTCAGTTCTGCTCTGATCTTAGTTATTTCTTGTCTTCGGCTAGGTTTTGAGCTTTTTGATCTTGCTCCTCTAGCTCTTTCAATTTTGATGATAGGTGTCAATTTTGGATCTCTCCACTCTTCTCATGTGGGCACTTATTGCTATATATTTTCCTCTACAGACTGCTTTAAATGTGTCCCAGAGATTCTGGTATGTTGTGTCTTCATTCTCATTGGTTTCAAGAACTTCTTTATTTCTGCCTTCATTTCATTGTTTATCCAATCAACATTCAAGAGCCAGTTGTTCAGTTTCCATGAAGCTGTGCGGTTCTGAGTTATTTTCTGAATTCTGAGTTCCAACTTGATTGCACTATGGTCTGAGAGACTGTTTGTTATGATTTCAGTTGTTTTGCATTTGCTGAGGTGCTTTACTTCCAATTATGTGGTCAATTTTGGAGTAGGTGTGATGTGGTGCTGAGAAGAATGTATATTCTGTGGATTTGGGGTGGAGAGTTCTGTAAATGTCTATCAGGTTTGCTTGTTCCAGGTCTGAGTTCAAGTCCTGGATATCCTTGTTAATTTTCTGTCTGGTTGATCTGTCTGATATTGACAGTGGAGTGTTAAAGTCTCCCACTATTATTGTGTGGGAGTCTAAGTCTCTTTGTAAGTCATTAAGAACTTGCCTTATATATCTGGGTGCTCCTGCATTGGGTCCATATATATTTAGAATCGTTAGCTCTTCTTGTTGTATCGATCCTTTTACCATTATGTAATGACCTTCTTTGTCTCTTTTGATCTTTGTTGCTTTAAAGTCTATTTTATCAGAGATGAGAATTGCAACTCCTGCTTTTTTTGCTCTCCATTTGCTTGGTAAATCTTCCTCCATCCCTTTATTTTGAGCCTTTGTGTATCCTTGCATGTGAGGTGGGTTTCTGGATACAGCACACCGATGGGTTTTGGTTTTTATCCAATTTGCCAGTCTGTGTCTTTTGATTGGTGCATTTAGCCCATTTACATTTAGGGTTAATATTGTTATGTGTGAATTTGATACTGCCATTTTGATGCTAGCTGGCTGTTTTGCCCATTGGTTCATGTAGATTCTTCATTTTGTTGATGGTCTTTAGCATTTGGTATGCTTTTAGGATGGCTGGTACTGGTTGTTTCTTTCTATGTGTAGTGCCTCTTTCAGGAGCTCTTGTAAAGCAGGCCTAGTGGTGACAAAATCTCTGAGTACTTGCTTGTTCATGAAGGATTTTATTTTTCCTTCACTTATGAAGCTCAGTTTGGCTGGATATGAAATTCTGGGTTGAAAGTTCTTTTCTTTAAGGATGTTGAATATTGGCCCCCACTCTCTTCTGGCTTGTAGAGTCTCTGCTGAGAGATCTGCTGTGAGTCTGATGGGCTTCCCTTTGTGGGTGACCCGACCTTTCTCTCTGGCTGCCCTTAGTATTTTCTCCTTCATTTCAACCCTGGTGAATCTGATGATTATGTGCCTTGGGGTTGCTCTTCTTGCAGAGTATCTTTGTGGTGTTCTCTGTATTTCCTGGAGTTGAGTATTGACCTGTCTTGCTAGGTTGGGGAAATTTTCCTGGATAATATCCTGAAGAGTGTTTTCCAGCTTGGATTCATTCTCTTCATCACATTCTGGTACACCTATCAAACGTAGGTTGGGTCTCTTCACATAGTCCCACATTTCTTGGAGATTTTGTTCATTCCTTTTGTGCTTTTTTCTTTAATCTTGGTTTCTTGTTTTATTTCATTGAGTTGATCTTCGACTTCTGATATTCTTTCTTCTGCTTGGTCAATTCAGCTGTTGAAACTTGTGCATGCTTTGTGAAGTTCTCGTGTTGTGTTTTTCAGCTCCTTCAATTCATTCATATTCCTCTCTAAGTTGTCCATTCTTGTTATCATTTCCTCGAATCTTTTTCAAATCTTTTTTCAAGGTTCTTAGTTTCTTTGCACTGATTTAGAACATGTTCTTTTAGCTCACTGAAGTTTCTCATTATCCACTTTCTGAAGTCTGATTCCATCATTTTGTCACACTCATTCTCTGTCCAGCTTTGTTCCCTTGATGGTGAGGAGTTTTGGTCCATTGTAGGAAGTGAAATGTTTTGGTTTCGGGTGTTTTCCTCCTTTTGCGCTGGTTTCTTTTCATCTTTATGGATTTATCCACCTGTCGTCTTAGTATTTTCTCCTTCATTTCAACCCTGGTGAATCTGATGATTATGTGCCTTGGGGTTGCTCTTCTTGCGGAGTATCTTTGTGGTGTTCTCTGTATTTCCTGGAGTTGAGCATTGACCTGTCTTGGTATGTTGGGGAAATTTTCCTGGATAATATCCTGAAGAGTATTTTCCAGCTTGGATTCATTCTCTTCATCACATTCTGGTACACCTATCAAACGTAGGTTGGGTCTCTTCACATAGTCCCACATTTCTTGGAGATTTTGTTCATTCCTTTTGTGCTTTTTTCTTTAATCTTGGTTTCTCGTTTTATTTCATTGAGTTGATCTTCGACTTCTGATATTCTTTCTTCTGCTTGGTCAATTCGTCTGTTGAAACTTGTGCATGCTTAGTGAAGTTCTTGTTTTGTGTTTTTCAGCTCCTTCAATTCATTCTTATTCCTCTCTAAGTTGTCCATTCTTGTTATCATTTCCTCGAATCTTTTCTGAAATCTTTTTTCAAAGTTCTTAGTTTCTTTGCACTGATTTAGAACATGTTCTTTTAGCTCACTGAAGTTTCTCATTATCCAATTTCTGAAGTCTGATTCCGTTATTTTGTCACACTCATTCTCTGTCCAGCATTGTTTCCTTGCTGGTGAGAAATTTTGGTCCTTTTTAGGAGGTGAAGTATTTTGGTTTCGAGTGTTTTCCTTTTTTTGCGCTGGTTTCTTCCCATCTTTATGGATTTATCCACCTGTTGTCTTAGTAGTTGCTGATTTTCCAATTGGGACTCTCTGTGGATGCCCAGATTTTTGAAGATAAGGTATTTCTGTTACTTAGTTTTTCTTCTAATGATCTAGCCCCTCTGCTGTACGAGTGCTCAGGTCCATTCTAGGCCCTGCTTGTCTGGGGTACACCTGTAGCAGCTGTGGAAAAGTGAGGGATGCTACCAGTTTCTTCTTTTGCTATCTTTGTTCCAGAATGATTCCCGCCAAATGTCAGTCTGATTAGTCCTTTGTTGGGGTGACTCTTTGGATATACAGGGGTCAGGAGCTGCTTGAGGAGACGGTCTGTGCTTTATAGGAGCTCCAGTGCTGTGCTGTGAGCTCCGTTTTTCATTCAGGGTTGTTGGGAGGATGTGTTTATGTCTGCTGCAACAGAACTCATAAAACCCCCTTTTTTCCCCCTTAGATGCTCTGTTTCAGGGAGTTGGGGCTTTCTTTATGAGTATCTGTTGCACTGTCCTGCCCAGCTAGGAGGCAGTCTATTCACTATTTGCCTGCCAGGGCTCTGCCCTGCTAGCGTGGGTCCACCCTGTTGTGGCAGGGTTCTGTTCTGCTGTGGTGCACTCTGCCCTTCTGGTGGAGTCTTTCTGTTATTTTAGGTTGCCTCGGCAACGGCATGCTGCGTCAGCCCTGGGCGGTACTTCAGTAGGGGTGAATTGCTTCCCTAGTGGAAGACGCCCCTCCCCCACCAGGCTGCACCATCCTCGATGCCAATAGCAAAACTCTCAGCCCAGAGTGCCTCCAATCGCCTCCCTGCTTGTCCCCGTGAGGGTGGGACCTGCCAAGCCTGATCACCCAGTTCCCTGCCTCAGATTCCGCCCTCTCTCTCTCTCTCTTCTTTTCCCCAAGCTGAAAGGTTGACTCTCTCACTGGCGCCCCAGTGGCCTGCTGATTGGGCACTGGGATCCCTAATCTCCCATGCTGCTGCCCACTGCACTGGCTCACATCACATTTCCCAGGAATCTCCTTGTCTGGCTCATTGTCCAAGTCCCGTTCAATCAGATGGACATGCCAATCTGCCCTTCCAAATCTCAGATTGCCAGTTTAACAGGGCACCCAGACCAGTGAGTTTTGTGCTGGGTGCCACTGCGCTGTGGCGCTGGCCGAACCGGCCACATGAGCCAGCTGCGCTAGCGTCCTGTGTCTCTCCCACACCCGGGACTTTCAATGTTCTGTGGGCAAAAAAAAATCCGTCCTAGAATGTGGCTATGACTCATTCTCTGTGCCTTCACTGAGAGCTGCAATCCTGAGTTGCCTCTATGATGCCATCTTGCCCCACGTTTACTTTTTCTAGTCTATCATTGATGAGAATTTAGATTGATTCCATGTCTTTGCTATTGTGAATAGTGCTGCAATAAGCTCTGTTGGCTTTCTAAAATGATGGCCTCCAGCTCTCTCTATGTCTCTGTAAAGAACATGATCTCATTCTTTTGTTTTGGCTGAGAACATATGCCATGCTCTTACTTACAACTGGGAGCTAAGTATTGAGAACACATGGACACACAAAAAAGAAATAATAGACACTGGTGTCTACTTGAGGGTGCAGGTTTAGAGGAAGGAGAGAATCAGACAAGATAAGTATTGGGTACTATGCTTAGCACCTCAGTGACAAGATAATCTGTACAACAAACCCTCATGACATGAGTTTACCTATATAACAAACTATGTGTACCCCCAAACCTAAAGTAAAAGTAAACAAAAACTGTACTTTTTGACAAACAACTTCTTAGTTTCTTTGCACTGATTTAGAACATGTTCTTTAGCTCACTGAAGTTTCTCATTATCCACTTTCTGAAGTCTGATTCCATCATTTTGTCACACTCATTCTCTGTCCAGCTTTGTTCCTTGCTGGTGAGGAGTTTTGGTCCTTTTTAGGAGGTGAAATGTTTTGGTTTCGGTGTTTTCCTCCTTTTGCGCTGGTTTCTTCCCATCTTTATGGATTTATCCACCTGTCGTCTTAGTAGTTGCTGATTTTTCAATTGGGACTCTGTGTGGATGCCCAGATTGTTGATGATGAGGTATTTCTGTTACTTAGTTTTCCTTCTAATGGTCTAGCCCTCTGCTGTATGAGTGCTGAGGTCCACCAGGCCCTGCTTGTCTGGGGTACACCTGTAGCAGCTGTGGAAAAGTGAGGGATGCTACCAGTTTCTTCTTCTGCTATCTTTGTTCCAGAATGATGCCAAATGTCAGTCTGATTTTTTTGGGGTGACTCTTTGGATATACAGGGGTCAGGAGCTGCTTGAGGAGACGGTCTGTGCTTTATAGGAGCTCCAGTGCTGTGCTGTGAGCTCTTTTTCATTCAGGGTTGTTGGGAGGATGTGTTTATGTCTGCTGCAACAGAACTCATAACCCCTCTTTTTCCCCTTAGATGCTCTGTATCAGGAGTTGGGGCTTTCTTTATGAGTATCTGTTGCACTGTCCTGCCCAGCTAGGAGGCAGTCTATTCACTATTTGCCTGCCAGGGCTCTGCCCTGCTAGCGTGGGTCCACCCTGTTGTGGCAGGGTTCTGTCTGCTGTGGTGCACTCTGCCCTGCTGGTGGAGTCTCTCTGTTATAGGTTGCCTCAGCAATGGCAGGCATGCGCCAGCCCTGGGCAGTACTTCAGTAGGGGTGGATTGCTTCCTAGTGGCAGACGCCCTCCCCACCAGGCTGCACCATCCTCGATGCCAACAGCAAAACTCTCAGCCCAGAGTGCCTCCAATCACCACCCCTGCTTGTCCCCGTGAGGGTGGGACCCGAGCCTGATCACCCAGCTCCCTGCCTCAGAGTCCGTCCCTCTCTTCTCCCCAAGCTGAAAGGTTGACTCTCTCACTGGCGCCCCAGTGGCCTGCTGATTGGGCACTGGGATCCCTGCAATCTCCTGTGCTGCTGCCCACTGCACTGGCTCACATCACATTTCCCAGGAATCTCCTGGTCTGGCTCATTGTTCAAGTCCCGTTGAATCAGATGGACATGCCAATCTGCCCTTCCAAATCTCAGATTGCCAGTTTAACCGGGCACCTGGACCAGTGAGTTTTGTGCTGGGTTCCACTGCAGTGTGGTGCTGGCCAAACCAGCCACATGAGCCAGCTGCACTAGCGTCCCGTGTCTCTCCCACACCCGGGACTTTCAACGTTCTGTGGGCAAAAAGGTCCGTTCTAGAATGTGGCTAGGACTCATTCTCTGTGCTTTCACTGATAGCTGCAATCCTGAGTCACCTCTATGAAGCCATCTTGCCCCACATTTACTTTTTCTAGTCTATCATTGATGAGAATTTAGTTTGATTCCATGTCTTTGCTATTGTGAATAGTGCTGCAATAAGCTCTGTTGGCTTGCTAAAATGATGGCCTCCAGCTCTCTCTATTTCTCTGTAAAGAACATGATCTCATTCTTTTGTTTTGGCTGACTACATATGCCATGCTCTTACTTACAACTGGGAGCTAAGTATTGAGAACACATGGACACACAAAAAAGGAATAATAGACACTGGTGTCTACTTGAGGGTGCAGGTTTAGAGGAAGAAGAGAATCAGACAAGATAAGTATTGGGTACTATGCTTAGCACCTCAGTGACAAGATAATCTGTACAACAAACCCTCATGACATGAGTTTACCTACATAACAAACTATGTGTACCCCCAAACCTAAAGTAAAAGTAAACAAAAACTGTACTTTTTGACAAACAACTCCTTATTTCTTCTCTTCCTGCTCCGCAACCTCTGGTATCCAGTATTCCACACTGTACTTCTGTAAGTTGAACTTACTAAGATTTTAATAACCACTGTAGAAATTCAAAGCATTGCTTCTTCTTAGCCCTTTTATGCCCCTATGACAATTAATCTGTGTCTATTACAGGAGAAACTGGGATGAAAAAATCAACACTGATTGACACATTGTTTAATGTGTCACTTGAAAGATAACAAATCTTTCAATATTTTACTCAAATGTTGGACTTCAAATACATATAAACTTCAGAAAAACACCGTTCAGTTGAAATTGACTGTTGTGGAAACAGTGGGATGTGGTGATCAAATAACAAAGAAGCCGGGTTAGTGTTTTCTTATTTAAATTAAAAAAGATTTTCTTATTTCAGGGCATGTGCCTTCTCTTGCCATAGATTAATTTGTATAAGTAAAACCTTTCTTTCCATATTTTAACATTTTCCTAAGTAATGTTTTTTTTTAATAAAATTAATGCTTTTGTGTATAATTGATTTTCTTACAGGATTTTTATTTAACCAGTTACACTAAAATATTTTCAATATAGCTTCTATTAGTTTTAGCTTATTTCTCTATTTAACTTCATTTGTACAAATTTTCTGTAAATGTTGTAGTAATTTACATTCCCACTGACAGTGTCTAAGGGTTCCCATTTCTCTGTACCCTTGCCAAATTGTATTATTTATTATTATCATTGTTCTTATTGTTCTTTTTTCTTTTTCTTTAATTTTTATTGCATTATAGGTTTTGGGGTACATGTGCAGAACGTGCAAGATAGTTGCATAGGTACACACGTGGCAGTGTGTTTTGCTGCCTTCCTCCCCTTCACCCACACTTGACATTCATTCCCAGGCTATCCCTCCCCAGCCCCCCCGGCTGTCCCTCCCCCATTCCCCCCAATAGACCCCAATGTATAGTAGACCGCCTCTCTGTGTCCATGTGTTCTCATTTTTCTCACCCGCCTATGAGTGAGTATATGCGGTATTTCTTTTTCTGTTCTTGTGTCAGTTTGCTGAGAATGATGTTCTCCAGATTCGTCCATGTCCTTACAAAGGACACAAACTCATCATTTTTGATTGCTGCATAATATTCCATGGTGTATATGTGCCATATTTTCCCAGTTCAGTCTATCATCTTTGGGCATTTGGGTTGGTTCCAGTTCTTTGCTATTGTAAACAGTGCTGCAATGAACATTCGTGTGCATGTGTCCTTATACTAGAAAGATTTATAGTCCTTTGGATAGATACCCAGTAATGGGATTGCTGGGTCAAATGGAATTTCTATTTCTAGGTCCCTGAGGAATTGCCACACTGTCTTCCACAATGGTTGAACTAATTTACACTCCCACCAACAGTGTAAGAGTGTTCCTATTTCTCCACATCCTCTCCAGCATCTGCTGTCTCCAGATTTTTTAACGATAGCCATTCTACCTGGCGTGAGATGGTATCTCAATGTGGTTTTGATTTGCATCTCTCTAATGACCAGAGATGATGAGCATTTTTTCATGTTTGTTGGCCTCATGTATGTCTTTTTTTTTGTAAACTGTCTGTTCATATCCTTTGCCCATTTTTGAATGGGCTTGTTTGTTTTTTTTCTGTAAATCTGTTTGAATTCTTTAATTCTGGATATCAGCCCTTTTTCAGATGTGTAAACTGCAAAGATTTTTTCCCATTCTGATGGTTGCCGATTCACTCTAGTGACTGTTTCTTTTGCCATGCAGAAGCTGTGGAGTTTGATTAGGTCCCATTTGTTTATTTTGGCTTTTGTTGCCAATGCTTTTGGTGTTTTATTCATGAAGTCCTTGCCTACTTCTATGTCTTGAATGGTTTTGCCTAGATTTTCTTCTAGGGTTTTTATGGTGTCAGGTCTTATGTTTAAGTATTTAATCCATCTGGAGTTAATTTTAGTGTAAGGTGTCAGGAAGGGGTCCAGTTTCTGCTTTCTGCACATGGCTAGCCAGTTTTCCCAACACCATTTATTAAATAGGGAATCCTTTCCCCATTGCTTGTTTTTGTCTGGTTTATCAAAGATTATATGGTTGTACATATGTTGTGTTGCCTCCGATGCTTCTGTTCTGTTCCATTGGTCTATATCTCTGTTTTGGTACCAGTACCATGCTGTTTTGATTACTGTATCCTTGTAGTATACTTTGAAGTCTGGTAGTGTGATGCCTCCACTGTGTTCTTTTTGCTTAGAATTGACTTGGCTATGCGGGCTCTTTTTTTTGTTCCATATGAAATTCATGGTGGTTTTTTCAGATCTGTGAAGAAATTCAATGGTACTTTCATCGGATAGCATTGATTGTG
>JAKFGQ010000089.1:0-68370 GCA_021498475.1 Saguinus midas | reverse complement strand
ATTAAAATCATAGTGATGGATGACAGAGGAGAAATTAATAAAAGTAAACTGAAAAAGGTTCACTTAAAAATCAATAATTGGAAACAAGACCTGCCCTAAGGAGTTCTTCAGCTTAACCTGAGGACTCATACTAGGAGCACTATGACATCACCACAGCTAGAATGCACTCTGCAGACCCTTCTGGAGCAGCTGAGCAGGGTGAATTAGGGACTTTCAAATCCCTCTTACAGCTTTTCCCTAGAAGATGTGCTACAGAAGACCCCATGGTCTGAGGTGGAAGAGGCCAATGGCAAGACACTGGCAGAAATTCTGGTCAACACATCCTCAGAATGTTGGATAAAAATGCAACTGTGAAGATCTTGGAAGAGATGAATCTTCCAGAATTGTCTAAGATGGCAAAGTTTGTGTTGCTGAAGGACAGACAGGTGGAAGACTCAGATAACCCTGAGCTCAGAGACTCAGAAGAGGTCTTGGAGTTAGCAAAGCCAGGTGAGAAGGAAGGATGGAGAAATGTGATGGATGAACAATCTTTGGTCTGGAGGAACACCTTTTGGCGAGGAGACAGTGACAATTTCCACGACACGTCACTCAGAAACCAAAGGTTCATTCCATTCTTGGCATTATTACAGTTTCTGAATGAGTGGCCATATGAAATAGACTCCTGAGTATTTCCCAGGTATGTATGATTCAATGAGGCTCTGAATGAGTGACCATGTGAAATACACTGACATTTCATAGATATGTATTATTCAATGAGGCTCTGAATGAGTGGACATGAAGAGACTCCTGAATACTCACAAAGTGCATTTTTGGTTTGGCTCTGAAAGTGTCTTTATGAAATAGAATCTGACTTTCCCAGGTGTTCATTATTCAGTGAAGCTCTGAATGAGAGGCCATGTAATAGTGTCCTGAGTATGCCCGGTATGTATTAGTCACTGAGGCTCTGAATGTTTGGCCATATAAAATAGCCTCCTGACTCTTCCACAGTGTGTATTATTAATGAGGCTTTGAGTTAGTGATTAGATGAAATAGATCCCTTACATAAGGTGTGTATTGACTGAGACACTGATTAATTGGGCATATAAAATCCTTTTCATTATTCCTGTTGTGCATTACTCACACTTTGATTTTTTGGCAAAATAGACCAGTGTCTGTTCCACAGGTGTGCATTATTTACTGAGGCTCTAAATAGTGGCTATGAAGAAGACTCTTAACTCTTTGGTGTGTATTACTAAAGACTGAATAAGTGAGCTAAGAAAGACTCTGTCTATTCCTCAGTGTGCATTATATACAGAGACTCTCAATGTGTGGCCATTTGAAGTAGACAGACAATTTCATATTATTCACTGAGGCTGAATGGCCATATGAAAGAGATTCTGGCTATTCAGATATATATATTCACTGAAACACTGAAATGGTGGTATATAAAATACACAATTTTACTTCACAGGTGTGTGTTATTCAATGATTCTTTAAAAATCACCATATGAAATAGACTAGTGATTATTCTTCACATGTGCATTATTCAAAAAGGTTCTGTATAGTGTCCATATCAAATAGACTCCTGACTGTCACACAGGTGTGTATTATTCAGGAGGTGCTTAATTTGTGCTATTTAAATAGTCCTGACTACTACAATGTTTATTATTCACTGAATCTGAATGAGGCCATATGAAATAGACTGACTCTTGCCCATTGTGCATTATTTAGTAAGGCTCTGAATGAGTGTTCCTATATATAGAATCTGAAGATTCCCTGTGTATCATTTGAGATACTGAATCATGGTCACATGAAACAGGAACCTGACTATTACCTGGTGCATTATTCACTGAGGCTCTGAGTGGCCATATAAAATAGACTCTAATATTCAGGTATTCTCATGTGTGCATTATTCACTGATTCTCTGAGTGCCATAAAATGACTCCAGACTATATCATAAGTGTATAATATTCTGAGGCTGTGAAAGAATGGCCACATGACAGACTTCTTATTACACATGTGTGCATTATTCTGATTGTCTGAATGAGTAGCCATATGACATGGACTCCTAATTATTCTCCATGTATGCATTATTCAACATTCTGCATGAGTGTGCATACCAAAATGACTCCTGACACTTTCCCATGTGTATTCTTCAGTTATTAGAATGAGATATCATATAAAATAGACTCCTGACTATCACAGGTGTGTATCATTCAGGAGGTGCTTAATTTGTGGCTATCTTAAATAGGGTCCTGACTACTCACAGGTGTTTATTATTCACTGAATCTCTAAATGAGAGGCCATATGAAATAGACTCCTGACTCTGTGTTGTGCATTATTTAGTAAGGCTCTGAATGAGTGTTTTCTGGAATAGAATCCTGAAGATTCCTTGTGTATCATTCAGAGATACTGAATCAGTGGTCATGAAACAGGATCTGACTATTACCGTGGTATGCATTATTCACTGTGCTCTGAGTGGCCATAAAATAGACTTTAATATTCACATAGTATTTTTCATGTCATTATTCACTGATTCTCTGGTGGCCATATAAAAAATACTCCAGACTATATCATAAGTGTATAATATTCGGTGAGCTGTGAAAAGTGCCACATGAAACAGACTTCTTATTACTCTCAGTGTGTGTTATTCACTGATTGTCTTAATGAGTAGCCATGATATGAACTCTAATTATTCTCCATGTGTGCATTATTCAAACAGGTTCTGCATGAGTGTGCATACCAAATAGACTCTGACACTTTCCAGTGTGTATTCTTCAGTTATTCCCAGAATGAGATTATATGAAATAGACTCCTGACTATCACCCAGGTGTGTATCATTCAGGGAGGCACTTAATTGTGGCTACCATAAACAGCGTCCTGACTACTCCATAGAATTCATTATTCACTGAACTCTAAATGAGAGGCCATATAAATAGTCACCTGACTTGTGTATTATTCAAGGCTCTGAATGAGTGGCAGTATGGAATAGAATCCTGATGATTCCCCAGGTGTATCATTCAGTGAGGCACTGAATGAGCCTATGAGAGAGGCTCAGACTATTACCCTGGTGTGTATTATTCACTGAGGATCTAAATGGTGGCTATATGAAGTAGACTCTAACTCTCTGCAGGTGTGTATTGAATGAGACTCTGAATAAGTGGGCATAAAAGAGACTCCTGTCTATTGCCCAGGTGCATTATTTACAGAGACTCTGAATGTGTAGCCGTTTTAATAGACTCTGACTGTCACCCAGGTGTGTATCATTCAGAGGTGCTTAATTTGTGGCTATCTTAAATAGGGTCATGACTACTCCACAGGTGTTCATTATTCACTGAAGCTCTGAAGGAGGCCATATGAAATAGACTCCTGACTATTGCCCCTTGTGCATTATTCAGTAAGGCTCTGAATGAATGGTCTATGGAACAGAATCCTGATGATTTCCCGGTGTGTTATTCAGTGAATCAGTGGTCATATGAAACAGATCCTGACTATTACCGTGTGTGCATTATTCACTGAGGCTCTGTGTATATGAAATAGACTCTAATATTCTGTATTCTCATGTGTGCATTATTCACTGATTCTCTGAGTGGCCATATGAAATAGACTCCTGACTATTCCCCAGTAGTGTATTATTTCTTGCGGTTCCTAATGACTCACCATATAAAATAGACTTCTGATTATTTCACAAGTGTGTAATATTCAGGGAATCTATGAATTGGGTATATGATTAGTATCCTCAGTATTCCACAGACATGGTGATTCACTGAGGCTCATGATTTATATTAAGAATCCTGACTATTCCCAAGCTGTGTATCATTCAGTGAGGCTCTGAATGATTTCATATGAAAGCTCTGAGTACTCAACAGCTGTGAATTATTCACTGAGCCTCTGAATGCCATGTGAAATACACTGACTTTTTCAGTTGTGTATTCAGTGAGGCTCGAAATGAGTGGCCATATGAAACAGACCCTCAGTACTCGACCATTATTCACTGAGGGGCTGAATGAGAGGCATAAGCAATAGACTCCTGATTATTTCCTTGGTGTGCATGATTCACTGAGGCTCCAATATATGGCCATTTGAATGGATTCCACAATTCTAGGTGTGTTATTCACAGAGTCTCTGAATGCATTGCCATTCAAATAGACTCTTGAGAATTCTCCAGGTGTGCACTATTCCAGGCTCTGAATGAGTGGCCACATGAAACACACTCCCAATGTTTTCTAGGTGTGTATTATTCACTGAGGCTCTGAAAGTGACCAAATAATAGACTTCTGGTGATTATTCAGTGAGGCACTCATTGAGTGTCCATATGAAACTGTCCTGACTATTCCCAGGTGTACCACTCAGTAAGGTACTGAGAGAGTGGCCATATAAATAGACTCTTGACTATTCAAATGTGTATTATTCACTGAGGCTCTGAATGAGTGGCCATATGAAATAGACTCCTGACTATTTCACAGGTGCATATTATCCACTGAGGCTAAGAATGAGTGTCCAAATGAATAGACTCCTGCTACTCCACAGGTGTGCATTATTCACTGAGGCTCTGAATATGTGTCCATAAAATAGACTGACTACACATTATTCAGAACACTGAATGAGGCCATATAAAAAACAACTATTCAGGTGTGCATTATTCAGTGAGACTCTGAATGAGGATAAACAGAATAATATTTCCCCAGGTATTATTCAGTGAGGCTCTCATAGTAGCCATAGAAAAGACTTCTGACTATTCCAGGTGTGCATTATTCAGTAATTCTCTGAATGAGTGGCCATAAGAAATAGACTCCTGATTATATCACAAGTGTGTAATATCATGAGGCTGTGAAAAAGTGGCCATATAAAACAGACTTCTTAAATTTTTTATTGCATTATAGGTTATGAAAATGTGCAGACATGCAATTATTCTAGGTACACACATGGCAGTGTGTTTGCTGCCTTCCTTTTCATTGGCATTCATCAGAGGATGTAGTAGTGTATTAAATAGACAGTGTATATGACACCTCTCTGTGTCCATGTGTTCTCATTTTTCTCACCACCTATGAGTGAGTATATGCTGTTCCTGTTCTTGTGTCAGTTTGCTGAAATGATGTTCCAGATTCATAGTCCTTAAAAGGACACAAACTCATCATTTGATTGCTGCATAATATTCCATGGGTATATGTGCATTTTCCCAGTAGTCTATCATGAGGCATTTGGGTTGGTTCAGTTCTTTGTGTAAACAGTGAATGAACATTCTGACTCATATAGTAGAACATTTATTCCTGATATATCAGTAATGGGATTGCTGTCAAATGGAATTTCTGTTTCTGGGTCCTGATGACACTGTATTTCCACAATGGTTGAAATAATTTACACTGACCAACAGTGTAAGAGTGTTCCTATTCTCCACATCCTCTCCAGCATCTGTGTCTCCAGATTTTTGTGATAACCATTATAACTGGCTGAGATGGTATCTCAATGTGGTTTTGATTTGCATCTCTCTAATGACCAGTGATGATGAGCATTTTTTCATATGTTTGTTGGCCTCATTGTGTCTTCTGTAAAAGTCTGAATATCCTTTCCCATTTTGAATGGCTTGTTTGTTTTCATGTAAATCTGTTTGAGTTCTTTGTAAATTCTGGATATCAGCCCTTTGTCAGATATAAACTGCAAAATTTTTCCCATTCTGATGGTTGCCATTCATCTAGTGACTGTTTCTTTGCCTGACTGTGGAGTTTGAGGTCCCATTGTCTGGCTTTTGTTGCCAATGCTTTTGTGTTTTATTCATGAAGTCCTTGCCTACTGTATGTCCTGAATGGTTTGCCTAGATTTTCTTCTAGGGTTTTATGGTGTCAGGTCTTATTTAAGTCTTTAATCCATCTGGAGTTAATTTTAGTGTAAGGTGTCAGGAATCCATTCTGCTTTCTGCACATGGCTCAGTTTTAACACCATTTATAAATGATCCTTTCCCCATTGCTTGTTTTTGTCTGGTTATCAAGAATATGTGTAGATATGGTTGCCTCCATGCTCTGTTCTTTTCATTGGTCTATATCTGTGACCAGTACCATGCTGTTTGATTACTGTGTGTATATGGTTTGAACTCTGGTAGTGATGCCTCCCGCTGTGTTCTTTTCTTAGAATTGACTTACTATGCGGGCTCTTTTTGGTTCCATATGAAAATTCATGGTGTTTTCAGTTCTGTGAAAATTCAATGGTAGTTTGATGGGGATAGTGATTGTAAATTACTGACAGTATAGCCATTTTCACGATATTGATTCCTAACCACGAACATGTTTCTCCATCTGTTTATTCCTCTCTTATTTCGTTGAGCAATGGTTTGTAGCCAAAAGTCCCTTATATTCCTTGTGAGTTGTATTCTAGGTATTTTATTTCTCAATGTGAATGGCAGTTCGTTCTTGATTTGGTTCTCTTTAAGTCTGTTATTGGTGTATAGAATGCTTGTGATTTTGAACATTGATTTATATCCTGAGACTTTGCTGAAGTTGCTTATCAGTTTCAGAGCTTTTGACTGGTGATGGGGTCTTCTAATACTAATGTCGTCTGCAAATAGAGAAAATTTGACTTCCACTTTCCTATTTGAATACACATTTCTTTTCTTGCCTGATTGCTCTGGCTAGAACTTCCAGTACTAGTTGAATAGAGTGTGAGACATCCTTGTCTGTGCCAATTTCAAAGAATGCTTCCAGTTTTTGCCCTGTATGATATTGGCTGTTGGTTTGTCATAAAACTTTTGAGATATGTTCCATCAATGTTTATTGAGGTTTTAGCATAAAGGGCTGTTGAATTTTGTCAAATACCTTCTCTGTGTCATGAGATAATCATGGTTTTGTTTTGCTTCTGTTTATGTGGTGATTACATTATGACTTGTGTATGTTGAACCAGCCCATGATGAATCCTACTTGATCATGATGGATAACTTTTAGATTTTTGCATCTATATTCATCCTGGATATTGGCCTGAAGTTTTCTTTTCTTGTTGAGTCTCTGAGGTTTTAATATCAGGATGATGTTGGTCTCATAAAATGATTTGGGAATTCCCTTTTTTGGATTATTGGAATAGTTTCAAAAGGAATAATTATGAGATCCTCTTTATGTGTCTCATAGAATTGCTGTGAACCCATCTGGACCTGCTTTTGTGTGTAGGCTCTTGATGCCTCAACTTCAGACCTTGTTATTGGTCTATTCATAGTTTGGCTTCCTCTGGTTTAGGCCAGGAGGACACAGGCGTCCAGAATTTATCCATTTCTCCTGATTTACTAGTTTATGTGCATAGGTTGTTTGTGTATTCTCTGATGATGGTTTGAATTTCTGTGGAATCTGATTTCAGTTTTATTGCATCTATTTGGTTGTTCTCTCTTTTCTTTTTATCAGTCTGGCTAGTGGTCTGTCTATTTTGTTGATCTTTGAAAAACCAGCTCTTAATTTATTGATTTTTGAAGGTTTCTTTTCTATCTCCTTCAGCTCTGATCTTAGTTATTTCTTGTCTTTGGCTAGGTTTTGAGCGATCTTGCTCCTCTAGCTCTTTCAATTTTGACATAGGGTGTCAATTGGATCTCTCCACTCTTCTCATGTGGGCACTTATTGCTATATATTTCCTCTACAGACTGCTTTAAATGTGTCCCAGAGATTCTGTACGTTGGTCTTGTTCGTTGGTTTCAAGAACTTCTTTATTTCTGCCTTCATTTTATTGTTTATCAATCAACATTCAAAAACCAGTTGTTCAGTTTCCATGACTGTGCGTTCTGAGTTATTTTCTAATTCTGAGTTCAACTTGATTGCACTATGTCTGAGACTGTTTGTTATGATTTCAGTTGTTGCATTTGCTGAGTGCTTTACTTCCAATTGTGGTCAATTTTGGAAGGTGTGATGTGGTGCAAGAGAATGTATATTCTGTGGATTTGGGGTGGATTCTGTAAATGTCTATCAGGTTTGCTTGTTCAGGTCTGAGTTCAAGTCCTGGATATCCTTGTAATTTTCTGTCTGGTTGATCTGTCTGATATTGACAGTGGAGTGTTAAGTCTCCCCATTATTAGAGTCTAAGTCTCTTTGTAAGTCATTGTTGCTTATATATCTGGGTGCTCTACATTGGGTCCATATATTTAGAATCTAGCTCTTCTTCTTGTATCGATCCTTTTACCATTATGTAATGACCTTTTGTCCCTTTTGATCTTTGTTGCTTTAAGTCTATTTTATCAGAGACATGCAACTCCTGCTTTTTTTGCTCTCCATTTGCTGTAAATCTTCCTCCATCTTATTTTGTGTATCTTTGCTGAGGTGGGTTTCCTGGATACAGCACATGATGGTTTTAATCAATTTGCCAGTCTGTGTCTTTTGATTGGTGCATTTAGCCCATTTACATTTAGGTTAATATTGTTATGTGTGAATTGATACTGCCATTTTGATGCTACTATGTTTGCCCATTGGTTCAGTAGATTCTTCATTTGTTGATGGTCTTTAGCATTTGGTATGCTTTTAGGATGGCTGGTACTGGTTGTTTCTTTCATATGTAGTGCCTCTTTCAGGAGCTCTTGTAAAGCAGGCCTAGTGGTGACAAAATCTCTGAGTACTTGCTTGTTCATGAAGATTTTATTTTCCACTTATGAAATCAGTTTGGCTGGATATGAAATTCTGGGTTGGTTCTTTTTCTGAAAGATGTTGAATATTGGACTCTCTTCTGGCTTGTAGAATTCAGAGATCTGCTGTGAGTCTGATGGGCTTCTTTGTGGGTGAGACCTTTCTCTCTGGCTGTGTATTTTCTCCTTCATTTCAATGAATCTGGCGATTATGTGCCTTGAGGTTGCTCTTCTTGGAATATCTTTATGGTGTTCTCTGTATTTCCTGGAATGAGTATTGACCTGTCTTGCTAGGTTGGTTCCTGGATAATATCCTGAAGAGTGTTTTAGCTTGGATTCATTCTCTTCATCATTCTGGTACATATCAAAAGATTGGGTCTCTTCACATAGTCCCACATTTCTTGGAATTTTGTTCATTCCTGTGCTTTTTCTAATCTTGGTTTCTCGTTTTATTTCATTGAGTTGATCTTCAACTTCTGATATTCTTTCTTCTGCTTGGTCAATTGGCTGGAAACTTGTGCATGTAATTCTCGTGTGTGTTTTCAGCTCCTTCAATTCATTCATATTCCTCTCTAAGTTGTCCATTCTTGTTATCAATTCCTGAATCTTTTTCAATCTTTTCAAGGTTCTTGGTTTCTTTGCACTGATTTAGACATATTTGCTCAATGATTTTCTCATTATCCACTTTCTGAGTCTGATTCCATCAGTCACATTCATTCTCGTCCAGCTTTGTTTTGCTGGTGAAATTTTGGTCCTTTGGAGGTGATGTTTTGGTTTGGTGTTTTCCTCCTTTTTTGCTGGTTTCTTCCATCTTATGGTTTATCCACCTGTCGTCTTAATAGTTGCTGATTTTCAATTGGTCTCTGTGTGACCAGATTGTTGATGATGAAATACACTTAGTTTTCCTTCTAATGGTCTAGCCCTCTGCTGTGGTGCTGAAATTCCTCAGGCCCTCTTGTCTGGGTATACCTGTAACAGCTGAATGAGGGATGATACAGTTTCTTCTTCTGTGTATTTGTTGAATGATGCCGCCAAATGTCAGTCTGATTAGTCTTTGGGTGACTCTTTGGATATACATCAGAGCTGCTTGAGATGGTCTGTGCTTTATAGGAGCTCAGTGCTGAGCTGTGTGCTATTGTTCATTCAGGGTTGTTGAGAGGTTGTTTATGTCTGCTGCAATAGAACTCATAAAATTTTTCAGATGCTCTGTCTCAGGTTGGGGCTTTTTATGAGTCTGTTGTGTCCTGTGAGGCAGTCTATTCACTATTGCCTGCCGGGGTCTGACCTGCTCATGGTGCCCTGTTGCTGTGCTATTCCCTGAGTGTATTGGCTCTCTGTGATTTTCACAGGGCAATCAGTGAATTGGTATTCAGTAGAAGATTGTGTCTGTGACTACAGGGTGCACAATCTAGATGCCATAGCAAAACTCTCAGAGACTCCAGTGATTATTCCTGAGGGTGGGAGAAGATCAAGCTCATCAATGTCCTCTCTCTCTCTTTTCTCTACAGCTGAGGTGACTCTCACTGGCTGTAGCCTGCCATACACTGGGATCTGTATCTCTGCCTGCACTAGGCTCAGATCAATTCAAAACTCTGGTCTGGCTCTCATTGTCAGTGTTCAATCAGATGGAGGCCATCTGCCTTCAAATCTGATTGCTGATTTAACCACCCAGACCAGTGAGTTATTCAGGTTCTGAACATCAAGAGTCTATCAGTGAGGCTCTAAATGTGTCTCTATGGGACTTCAGTCTGTGCAATCCATAGAATGTGGCTAGACTTCTGTTCACGTAATCTGAGGCTGAAATGATATAAACAGACTACTCACAGGTGTGCATTATTCACTGATTGTTTGAATCAGTAGCCATATGACATAGACTCCTAATTATTCTCCATGTTTCATTATTTAAACAGGTTCTGTATGAGTGCATACCAAATATCCTGCTGACTCCTCATGTGTATTCTTCAGTGATTCCCAGAATGAGAGGTCATATGAAATAGACTCCTGACTATCACCCAGGTGTGTATCATTCAGAGGCAATTCGTGGCTCTCTTAAACAGTGACTTGACTACTCCATAGAAGTTTTATATTTAACTGAAATGAATGAGAGGCCATATAAAATAGACACCTGACTATTGCCCATTGTGAATTATTCTATAAGGTCTGATGGTAGTATGGAATAGAATCTTATGATTCCCCAGGTTTGTATCATTCAGTAGGCACTGAATGAGTGGCCATATAAAAAGGCTCCAGACTATAACCCTGGTGTGCATTATTCACTGAGGCTCTAAATGTGTGGCTATAGACTCTTAACTCTTTTTGTGTATTATTGAATGAGACTCTGAATAAGTGGGCATAAAAAGAGACTCCTGGCTATTGCCCAGGTGTGCATTATTTACAGAGACCCTGAATGTAGACATTTGAAGTAGACTCTTGACTGTTTCAAGGGTGTATTCACGAGGCCCTGAAGAGTGGCCATATGAAAGATTCCTGACTATTCAGATATACATATTATTCACTGAAACACTGAAAAAGTGGCCATATAAAAGACCCCATTTTACTCCACAGGTGTGTTATTCCTTGATATTCCAAACGAATCACCATATATGAAATAGACTAGTGTTTATTCCCACATGTGCAGTATTCAAGAGGTTCTGTATGAGTGTCCATATCAAATAGCCTCCTGACAATCACTCATGTGTGTATCATTCAGGAGGTGCTTAATTTTTAAATAGGGTCCTGACTCCACAGCTGTTTATTATGCACTGAAGCTCTGAATAAGAGGCCATAAGAAATAGACTCCTGACTATTGCCCCATTGTGCATTATTCGGTAATGCTGTGATTGAGTGGCCATATGGCATGGACTCTGACTATTCCCAGTTGTGTATCATTCAGTGAGTTTCTGAATGAGTGACCATATAAAATAGACTCCTGACTATATCCTCTTGACTATTTCTCAGCTGTGCATTTTTCACTGAGGCACTGGGTGAATGGTCATATCAAACTCAGACTATTCCAGGTGTGCATATTCAGTGAGTCTCTGAATAAGTGGCTATATAAATAATCCTGAGTATTCCAGGTATATATGATTCTTCACTGAGGTTCTGAATGAGTGGCCATGTGAAATACACTCCTGACTTTTCCATAGGTCTTTATTCAGTGAGGCTCTGAATGAGTGGCCATAGGAAAGCGACTACTGAATACTCCTCAGGCATGCATTTTAGGTTCTGGCTCTAAATGAGTGGCTATACGACATAGAAACTTGACTTTCCCCAAGGTGTATGTTATTCAGTGAGGCTCTGAATATGCGGCTATATGAAAGAGAATTCTGACTACAATACAGTTGTTTTTTATTCAGTGAAGCTCTGAAGGAGGCCATATGTAATAGCGTCCTGAGTATTCCCAGATATGCATTATTCACTGAGGCTCTGAAACTTTATATAAAGTCTCCTGACTAGTCCACAGGTGTGTATCATTTAATGAGTCTTTGAGTTAGTGACCATATGAAATAAACTTCTGACTATTCCCCAGGTGTGTATTATTGACTCAGACTCTGAATATATATGGGCATATGGAATAGACTACTGACTATTCCAAAGTTTTGCATTACTCACTCAGGCTTTGATTTTGTGGCCATATAAAATAGACTAGTGTCTATTCCACACACGCATTATTCACTGAGGCTGTTGTGGCCATATAAAGTAGACTCTAACTCTTCCCCAGGTGTGTATTACTCAGTGAGGCTCTCCTTGTGTGATATGAAACAGGATGATGTCTATCCAAATATTTTTATTCAGTGAATCTCTGAATGAGTGGCTTTATGAAATAGACTGCTGAGTACTGTACATTTGTGCATTATTCACTGAGGCTATGAGTCAGTGGCCTTATGAAATGAAATGCTGACTGTTCCACAGGTGTATTATTCACTGAGGCTCTGAATGAGTTTCTGTGTGAAATACACTCCTGGCTACTCCACAGGTGTGCATTATTCACTGAGGCTATGAATGAGGGTTCATATGACATAGCCTTTAATTACTGACCAGATGTGCATTACTCAATGAGGCTCTTAAACAATGGTGATATAAAATAGAATCCTGACTAAATCCCAGGTGTGCATCAGTCAGAAATGCTCTGTTTGAGCGGCCATATGTCATAGACTAAAACTAGTCCACAGGTGTGTAGCACTCACTGAGTTTCTGAATAATAGGCCACATGAAATAGACTCCTGACTATTCCCAGGTGTGTATTACTTACTAGATGGATGAGTGGCTACATAAGCCACTATTCTCCTGTGCATTTTCCACTGAGGCACTGAATGAACCATCATATCAAATAGACTCCAGACTATTTCGCAGGTGTGCATTATTCCACGAGTTTCTGAATGAGTGGCCATATAAAATAGACTCCTGAGTATTCCTCAGGTATGTATGATTCAATGAGGCTCTGAATGAGTGGCCATGAAATACACTCCTGACATTTCCATAGATGTATTATTCAATGAGGCTCTGAATAAGTGGACAAAGGAAAGAGACTCCTGAATACTCGCAGGAGTGCATTTTAGGTTTGGCTCTGAAAGAGTGTCTTTATGAAATAGAATCCTGACTTTCCCCAGGTGTTCATTATTCAGTGAAGCTCTGAATGAGAGGCCATATGTAATAGTGTCCTGAGTATGCCCCGGTATGTATTAGTCACTGAGGCTCTGAATGTTTGGCCATATAAATAGCCTCCTGACTATTCCACAGGTGTGTATTATTTAATGAGGCTTTGAGTTAGTGATTAGATGAAATAGATCCTTACTATTCCTAAGGTGTGTATTATTGACTGAGACACTGATTAAGTGGGCATATGGAATAGACTCCTCATTATTCCAAAGTTGTGCATTACTCACTCAGGCTTTGATTTTGTGGCCATACAAAATAGACCAGTGTCTGTTCCACAGGTGTGCATTATTTTCTGAGGCTCTAAATGAGTGGCTATATGAAGACTCTTTTTCAGGTGTGTATTACTGAATGAGACTGAATAAGTGAGCCTAAGAAAGAGACTCCTGTCTATTCCCCAGGTGTGCATTATATACAGAGACTCTCAATGTGCCATTTGAAGTAGACACTAGACAATTTCAGGTGTGCCTTATTCACTGAGGATATGAATGAGTGTTCATATGACATAGCCTCCTGATTAATGACCAGATGTGCATTAGTAAATGAGGCTCCTAAACAATGTTGATATGAAATAGAATCCTGACTAATTCCCAGGTGTGCATCATCAGTAATGCTCTTATTGAGTGACCATATGTCATAGACTCTAACTAGTCCACAGGTGTGTAGCATTCACTGAGTTTCTGAATAATTGGCCACATGAAATAGACTCCTGACTTTTCCCCAGGTGTGGATAAGTTACTAAGGGTATGGATGAGTGACTGCATAAAATAGCCACTCAACTACTTTTCCCATGTGCATTTTCCACTGAGGCACTGAAGGAACCATCATATCAAATGGACTCCAGACTGTTTCACAGGTGTGCATTATTCCACAAGTTTCTGAATGAGTGGCCATATGAAATAGACTCCTGAGTATTCCCCAGGTATGTATGATTCAATGAGTCTCTGAATGAGTGGCCATGTGAAGTACACTCCTGACATTTACATAGATGTGTATTATTCAATGAGGCTCTGAATGAGTGGAGATAGGAAAAAGACTCCTGAATACTCACAGGAGTGCATTTTTAGGTTTGGCTCTGAAAGAGTGTCTTTATGAAATAGAATCCTGACTTTCCCCAGGTGTTCATTATTCAGTGAAGCTCTGAATGAGAGGCCATATGTAATAGTGTCCTGAGTATGCCCCGGTATGTATTAGTCACTGAGGCTCTGAATGTTTGGCCATATGAAATAGCCTCCTGACAATTCCACAGATGTGTATTATTTAATGAGGCTTTGCGTTAGTGATTAGATGAAACAGATCTCTTACTGTTCCTAAGGTGTGTATTATTGACTGAGACACTGATTAAGTGGGCATATGGAATAGACTCATTATTCCAAAGTTGTGCATTACTCACTCAGGCTTTGATTTTGTGGCCATACAAAGTAGACCAGTGTCTGTTCCACAGGTGTGCATTATTTACTGAGGCTCTAAATGAGTGGCTATATGAAGAAGACTCTTAACTCTTTTCCAGGTGTGTATTACTGAATGAGACTGAATAAGTGAGCCTAAAAAGACTCCTGTTTATTTCCCAGGTGTGCATTATATACAGAGACTCTCAATGTGTGGCCATTTGAAGTAGACACTAGACAATTTCCCAGGGGTGTATTATTCACTGAGGCCCTGAACGAGTGGCCATATGAAAGAGATTCCTGGCTATTCCAGATATATATATATTATTCGCTGAAACACTGAAATGGTGGCCATATGAAATAGACTCGATTTTACTTCACAGGTGTGTGTTATTCAATGATTCCCTAAGGAATCACCATATGAAATAGAATAGTGGTTATTCTTCACATGTGCATTATTCAAGGAGGTTTTGTATGAGTGTTCATATCAAATAGACTTTTGACTGTCACACAGGTGCTTATCATTCAGGGAGGTGCTTAATTTGTGGCTATCGAGAGATTACTGAGATGGCGCCGTAGAAACAACTCAGAATTGCAGCTCTCAGTGAAGGCTCAGAGGGTGAGTCCTTGCTGCGTTTTCATAAGGACCTTTGTTTCCCACAGAACGGAGAAATTCCCGGGTGTAGGAGAGACACAGGACAGCAGTGCAGCATTTTCGGCTTGCGTGGCCCTTTTGGCCGGCTCTGCAGCACAGTGGCACCAGGCACAAAACTCAGTGGTCTGGGTGCCCTGTTAAACCGGCAATCTGAGATTTGGGAGGGCAGATTGACATGTCCATCTGATTGAACGGGACGTGGATGGTAAGCCAGACGAGGAGATTCCTGGGAAGAGCGATTTGAGCTGGTGCAGTTGGCCACCGCAAGGGAGATCACATGGATTCCAGTTCCCAATCAGCAGGCAACTGGGGCGCCTGTGAGAGAGTCAAACATTCAACTTGGAGAGAAAAAGAGAGAGAGAGAGAGAGAGAGAAGGAACTCTGAGGCAGAGAGCCAGGTGATCAGGCTTGGCAGTTCCCACCCTCACGGGGACAAGCAGGACTGTGATTCGTGGTGCTTGGGGTTGAGAGTTTTACTGCAGGCTCAGCTGAATTCAGGACAATGCAGCCTGGTGAGGAGGCGTCTGCCACTATGGACACATACCACCCCTACTGAGGTTCACGCCCATTGATGATGTAACCTGCCATTGCCGAGGCAACCAGCAATAACAGAGAGACTCTGCCAACAGGGCAGAGCCCACCACAGTAAAACAGAGCCCCGTGGCATCAGGGCACACCCACGCTAGCAAGGCAGAGCCCCGGAAGGCAAATAGTGAATAGACTGCCTCCTAGCTGGGCAGGACAGTGCAATAGATACTCATAAAGAAAGCCCTAACTCCCTGAGACAGAGAATCTGAGGAAAAAGGGTTTTATGAGTTCTGCTACACTAAACACATCTGCAACAACCCTGAATGAACAACGGAGCTCACAGCTCAGCACTGAGCTCCTATAAAGTCTGAACCATCTCCTCAAGCAGCATCCTGACCCCTGTATATTCAAAGAATCACCTCAAAAAGGACTAATCAGACTGACATTTGGCAGGCATCATTCTGGAAGAATAGAAAGGATAGAAAAAGAAACTGGTAGCATCCCTCACTGTTCTGCAGCTGCTACAGGTGTACCCCAAATAAGCAGGGCCTGGAGTAGACCTCAGCACTCATACAGCAGAGGGGCTAGACCGGTAGAAGGAAAACTAAGTAACAGAAATACTTCATCATCAACAACCTGGGCGTCCACTCAGAGACCCAATCGAAAAGACAACAACTACTAAGACGACAGGTGGATAAATCACAAAGATTGGAAGAAACCAGAAGAAAAAAGAGAAAAACACCGCCCAAAACACCTCACCTCTTACAAAAACAAAACTCCTCAACTTGCAAGGAACAAAGCTGATGGAGAATGAAGTGATGAAATGATGGAATCAGATTTCAGAAGGTGGATAATGAGAAACTTCAGTGAGCTAAAAGAACATGTTCTAAATCAATGCAAAAAAACTCAGAATCTTGAAAGAAGATTTGAAAAAAGATTCGAGGAAATGATAACAAGAATGGACAATTTAGAGAGGAATATGAATCAATTGAAGGAGCTGAAAAACACAACACAAGAACTTTGCGAAGCATGCACAAGTTTCAAGAGCCGAATTGACCAAGCAGAAGAAAGAATATCAGAAGTCGAAAATCAACTCAATGAAATAAAAGAGAAACCAAGATTAGAGAAAAAGAAGCAAAAAGGAATGAACAAAATCTCAAAGAAATGTGAAACTATGTGAAGAGACCTAAGCTACATTTGACAGGTGTACCAGAACGTGACAAAGAGAATAAATCCAAGCTGGAAAACACTCTTCAGGATATTATCCAGAAAAATTTTCCTAACCTAGCAAGGCAGGCCAATACTCAACTCCAGGAAATACAGAGAACACCACAAAGATATTCTGCAAGAAGATCAACCCCACAGCACATAAGCGTCAGTTTCGCCAGGGTTGAAATGAAAGAGAAAATACTAAAGGCAGCCAGAGAGAAGGGTCGGGTCACCCACAAAGGGAAGCCCATCAGACTCACAGCAGATCTCTCGGCAGAAACTCTACAAGCCAAAAGAGAGTGGGGGCCAATATTCAACATCTTTAAAGAAAAGAACTTTCAACCCAGAATTTTATATGCAGCCAAACTGAGCTTCATAAGTGAAAGAAGAATAAAATCTTTTGCCCACAAGCCAGTACTCAGAGATTTTGTCACCACCAGGCCTGCTTTACAAGAGCCCTGAACGAGGCACTACACCTAGAAAGGTCCAACTAGTCCCAGCCATTCTAAAAACATTCCAAATGCTAAAGAGCATCAACAAAATGAAGAATCTGCATCAACCAATGGACAAAACAACCAGCTAGCATCAAAATGGCAGTATCAAGCTCACACATAACAATATTAACCCTAAATGTAAATGGGCTAAATTCACCAATCAAAAGACACAGACTGGGAAATTGGATAAAAAAACAAAATCCTTCCGTGTTCTGTATCCAGGAAACCCATCTCACATGCAAGGATTAACAAAGGCTCAAAATAAAGGGATAAAGGAAGATTTACCAAGCAAATGGAGAGCACAAAAAAGCAGGAGTTGAAATTTTCATTTCTGATATAATAGACTTTAAAGAAACAAAGATCAAAAGAGAAAAAGAAGGTCATTACATAAGGGTAAAAGGATCGATACAACAAGAAGAGCTAACGATTCTAAATATATTTCTCTACTAGAATTGCTTTACCTTAAATTTCCTTGCCTGAAATTTTCTTGCCTACAATTTCCTTTATTGGAATTGCGTAGAAATACCTTGCCTGTAATTGCCTTGCCTGAAATTTGCTTTAATTGCGTTGCCTAGAATTGCCTGAAATTGCCTCGCCTGGGATTGCCTTGCTGGGATTTGATTGGAATTGCCTTTTTTCTAATTTTCTTGCTTGGAATTTCCTGAAAATTCCTTTCGTGTAATACCCTGGAATTGCCTTTTCTGTAATTGCCTTGACTGGAGTTGCCTGTAATTATCTTGCCTGAAATTGCCTTCTCTGGAATTGCCTTTCCTTGAATTGTGTAGAATTGCCTTGATTGGAATTGCCTTGCCTCGATTTTCCTGGAATTGCTTTGACTAAAATTGCGTGGCCTGGAATTTATTGGACTTGATTTTTCTGGAAATGCCTTGCCTGGAATTGCCTGAAGTTGACTGGCCTAAAATTGCGTTGCCCAGAAATGCCTTGCCTGAAATTGCTTGGAATTTCCTGCCTGGAATTGCCTTTCCTGGAATTGCCTGAAATTGCCTTGCCTGGAATGCCTTGCCTGGAATTGCCTTTCCTGGAATTGCCTGAATTGCCTCGCCTGGAATTTTATTGGAGAAAATGGATTGGAATTGCCTTTCCTGTAATTGTCTTGTTTAGAAATGCCTGAAATTGCATTTTCTGAAATTGCCAGGAATTGCCTTGCAAGAAATTGCTTTGCCTGGGTTTTCCTGGAATTGTCTTTTCTGAAATTGCCTGTAAATGCCTTGCCTGCAATTGCTTTGCCTGAAATTGCCTTGCCTAAAATAGGCAGTTCTTAAATTTCCTGGAATTGCCTTGCCTTGTATTGATTTGCCAGAAGTTGCCTAAAATTTCCTTGCCTGGATTTGCCTGGAATTGCCTTGCCTAAAATAGCCTTGCCTGGAAGTGCTTGGAATTGCCCTGGCTGTAATTGCTTTGATGGGAATTGCCTGGAAATACCATGCCTGGAATATTCGTTCCTGGGTGCCTGGAATTGACTTCCGTGGAATTGCCTTGCGTAGAATTGCCATGCCTGAAATTGCCTCTTTTGCAATTGCCTGGAATTGCCAGCCTAAAATTTCCTTACCTGAAATTGCCTTGCCTGGAATTTCCTGAAGTTGATTTACATGGAATTGCCTTTTCTAGAATTTTCTGGAATTGCCTTGCCTGGAATTTTCTTGCCTGAAGTTGCTTGGAATTGCCTTTCCTGGAATTGCCTGGATTGCCTTGCCTGGTATTGCCTGAATTGCCTGGAATTGCCTTTCCTGGAATTGCCTTGTCTGGAAGTGCCTTTAATTGCCTTGCCTGAAATTGCCTTGCCTGGAATTTCCTGGATTGCCTTGCCTGAAATTGCCTGGATTGCCTTGCCTGGAATTTTCTTGCCTGAAATTGCCTGGAATTGCCTTGCCTGGAATGCCTTGCCTGGAATTGCCTGGAATTGCCTAAAATTGCCTTGTTTGTAATTGCCTTGCCTGAAATCACTCTGCCTTGAATGGCCCACAATTGCTTTGCCTGGAACTGCGTTGCATGGAATTGCTTGGAATTGCCTTGCCTGAAATAACCTTTCCTGGAATTGCATGAAATTGCCTTTTCTGTATTTGCCTTGCCTGGAATTGCCTGGAATTGACTTGCTTGAAATTTCCTGGAATTGACTTGCTTGAAATTGCCTTTCTCATAATGCCTGGAATTGCCTTGCCTGGAATTTCCTGGATTGCCTTGCCTGTAATTGCCTTTGCTGAAATTGGCTGGAATTGCCTTGCCTGAAATTGCTCTGCCTTGAAAGGACTACAGTTTCTTTGCCTGGAACTGCCTTGCCTGGAATTGATTGGACTTTTATTTCCCGGGAATAGCTTTTCCTGGAGTTTCCTGGAATTGCCTTGACTGAAATTGACTTGCACAAAATTTCCTGGAAATATCATGCCTGATTAGTCGTGAATGGAATTGCCTGGAATTGCCTTGTCTTGAATTGCCTTGCCCAGAATTGCTTGTCTGGAGTTGCCTCGAATTGTCTTGCCTGAAATTGCCTGAAATTTTTATACCTGGAAGTTTTTTGCCTAAAATGGCCTGGAGGTTTCTTAAATGGAATTCACTTTTTTGGAATTGCGAAGAAATGCCTTGCCTGGAATTGCCTTTCCTGGAATTCGCTTAAATTGCTTTGACTGGAATTGCCTCGCCTAAAACTGCCTTGTAGAAAATTGATTGGAATTGCCTTTCCTGTAATTGTCTTCCCTGGAATTGCCTGGAATTGCATTGCCTGAAATTTTTTTGCCTGGAGTTTTCTAAAATTGACTTTCCTGAAATTGCATTTTTTGGAATTGTCTGGAAATGCCTTGCCTCCAATTACCTTGCCAGGTATTGTCTTTTATTGCCTTGCCTGGAATTGCATGGCCTGGAATTGTTTTGCCTGAAATTGCCTAAAATTGCCTTTTTTGGTTTTTCCTTGCCCAGAATGCCAGAAGTTGCCTTGCCTGAAATTTTTTTGGGGGTAATTGCCTTGCCTGGGATTGCCTGTAATTACCTTTTCTGTGTTTGCCATGCCTGGAATTGCCTGGAATTGCCTTGAGTGGAATTGCTTGGAATTGCCTGGACTGAAATTGCTCTGCCTTGAATGGCCTACAATTTTTCTGCCTGCATCTGCCTTGCCTGGAATTGTTTGGAATTGTTTTGCCTAGAATAGCCTTGCCTGGAATTGCCTGGAATAGACTTGCCTGAAATTGTTTTGCCTAGAATTTCCTGGAAATATCATGCCTGATTTGCTGTGCCTGGAAATGCCTGGAATTGCCTTGGCTGTAGTTGCTTTGCCTGAAATCGTCTTAAATATTTTGCCTGGAATATCCGTGCCTGAAATTGCCTGGAATTGACTTCCCTGGAATTTCCTTGCCTGAAAGTTTGTTTTTTGGAATTTCCTGAAATTGCCTTGCCTGGAATTCCCATGCCTGGAGTTGCCTGAAATTGTATTGCCCAGAATTGCCTTGCCTGAAATTGCCTATTTTGTAATTGTGTAGAAATGCTTTTTCTGGAATGGCCTTGCCTGGAATTCGCTTCAATTGTGTTGCCTGGAACTGCCTCACCTGGAATTGCCTTGCTGGGAATTAATTCAAATTGCTTTTCTGTAATTGTCTTGCTTAGAAATGCCTGGAATTGCCTTGCCCAGAAATGCCTGAAATTTCCTTTCAGGAATTGCCTTGCCTGGAGTTCACTAAATTTACTTGCCTGAAATTGCCTCATCTGAAATTGCCTGGAAATACCTCTCCTGGAATTTATTTTGCCTGAAATTGCCTAGAACTGCCTTGCCTGAAATTTGCAATTCTGAAATTTCCTAATATTGCCTTGCCTTTTATTGATTTGCCTGGAATTGCCTAGCCTGAATTTGCCTGGAATTGCCTTGCCTGGAATAGCCTTGCCTGGAATAGCCTTGCCTGAAATGCCTGGAATTGCATTGGCTGTAATTGCTTGCCTGGAATTGACTTGAAATACCATGCCTGGAACTGCCTGGAATTGACTTCCATAAAATTGCCTTGCCTGGAGTTGCCTAGAATTGTCTTGCCTGAAATTGCCTTTCCTGAAATTGCCTGGAATTGCCTTGCCTGAAATTGCCTTGCCTGGAATAGCCTGAAGTTGCCTTGCCTGGAATAGCCTGAAGTTGCCTTGCCTGTAATTGCCATTTCTGGGATTTTCAGGAATTGCCTAGCCTGGAATTGCTGTGCCTGCTATTGCTTGGATTGCCTTGCCTGGTATTGCCTTGAATTGAATTGTCAAAATTGTTTTGCCAGAAATTGCGTTGCCTTGAAGTGTCTTTAATTGTCTTGCTTCAAATATTTTTGACTAAAATTTTCTTGCCTGACATTGCCTGGAGTTGCCTATTCTGGATTTTCTTTCCCTGAAATTTTCTCAAATTTCTTTGCCTGAAGATGCCTTGCCTGGAATTGCCTTGCTTGTAATTGCCTTGCCTGAAATTTTTTGAATTGCCTTGCCTGTAATTGCCTTTCCTGAGATTTTTTTTGGATTGCCTTGCCTGTAATTGCCTTGGCTGGAATTGGCTGGAATTGCCTTGCCTGGAATTGCTCTGCCTTGAATTGCCTACAATTGTTTTGCCGGGAACTGCCTTGCCTGAAATTTCTTGGAGTTGCCTTGCATAGAATAGCCTTGCTTGAAGTTGCCTGGAATTGCGTTGACTGAAATTGCCTTGCCTGAAGTTGCCTGGAAATACCATGCCTGATTAGTTGTGCCTGAAATTGCCTGGAATGTTCTTGACTAAAATTGCCTTGCGTGAAAATGCCTGGAAATACCATGCCTGATTAGTCGTGGCTGGAATTGCCAGAAATTGCTTTTCCTAAAATTTTCTTGTTTTGAATTGGTTTGAATTGCCTTGCCTGTAATTGCCTGGAATTGCCACACCTAAAATTGCTTTGCGTGGAATTGATTGGACTTGCCTTTCCAGGAATTGTTTTGCTTAGAATTGCTTGCCTGGAATTGCCTAAAATTGCCTTGCCTGAAATTGCCTGGAATTTCTTTACCTGGAATTTTTTTGCCTGGAATTGCCTAGAATTTCCTTGCCTGGAATTGACTTTTTTAGAATTGCAAAGAAAGGCCCTGCCTAAAATTGCCTTGCTTGGAATTGCCTGGAAATGTTTTTCCTGGAATTGCCTCGCCTGAAATTGCCTTGCCAGGAGTTAATTGGAATTGCCTTTTCTGTAATCATCTTGCCTGGAATTGCCTGAAACTGTCTTGCCTGGAATTGCCTTGCCTTGAGTTTCTTGAAATTGACTTGCCGGAAATTGCCTTTTATGGAATTGCCTGGAAATGCCTTGCCTGGAATTGCCTTAGCTGGAATTGCCTTGCCTGGGATAGCCTGAAATTGTCTTTCCTGGAATTTCCCCTTCTGGAATTACTTTGCCTGGAATTTCCTTGCCAAGAATTCCTGGAATTGCCTTACCTTGAATTGCTTTCTTTGGAATTGACTTGCGTGGGATTACCTGGATTTGCCTTTTCTATAATTGCCTTTCCTGAAATTGGCTGGAATTCCCTTGCCTGAAATTACCTTACTGGAATTCCTGAAATTGCCTTGCCTGGAATGGCCTTTTTTGAAGTTGTCTGAAATTGCCTTGCTTATATTTCCCTGGAATAATTTTTCTTGTTATAGCCTTGATTGGAAATAACTGGCATATCCTTGGCTGTAATTGCTTTGCCTCTAATTGCCTGAAAATACCTTGCCTGGAATATCTGTGCCTGGAATTACCTGGAATTGACTTTTCTGGAATTGCCTTGCCTGGAGTTGCCTGAAATTGCCTTTCCAGGAATTGCCATTTTTGGAATTGCATATAAATGCCTTGCCTGGAATTGCATTGCCTGGAATTGATTTTAATTGTTTTGCCTGTTATTGCCTGAAATTGCCTCACCTAAAATTGCCTTTCCTGGGATTGCCTGGAATTTCTTTCCTGTATTTTCCTTGCCTGGAATTGCCTTGCCTAAAATTGTCTTTCATGGAATGCCTAGAATTGCCTTGCCTGGAATTGCCTGGAATTCCTTTCTTGGAATTTCCTTTTTTATAATTCCTCTTAATTGCCTTGCTTTGAATATTCTTGCCTGGAATTGCCTTGCCTGGAATTGCCTTGCCTAGAGTTTTTTGAAATTGCTTTGCCTTGAGTTGGCTGAAATATTCTTGCCTAGAATTGCCTTTTTTGGAATTGCCTAGAAATGTCTTGCCTTTAATTGCCTTGCCAGAAATTGGTTTAATTGCATTGCCTGGAATTGCCTTGTTTAGAATTGCCTTGTTTAGAATTGCCTTGTCTCAATTGTCTTTCCTGGATTTACCTAAGAATGCCTTGCCTGGTATAGTCTTGCCTGGACATGCATGGAATTGCCTTGACTATAATTGCTTTGCCTGGAACTGCCTAAAATTGCCTTGCCTGAAATTGCCTTGCCTGAATTGCCTTGCCTGGAATGCCTTGCCTGGAATTCCCTTGCCTGGAATTGCCTAAAATTGCCTTGCCTAAAATTGCCTTGCCTGGAATTTTCTTGCCTGGAATTGCATTGCCTGGAATTGCCTTGCTTGAAATTTGCTTTAATTGCATTGCCTGGAATTGCCTGGAATTTTCTGGAATTGCCTTGCTTGAAATTTGCTTTAATTGCCTTGCCTGAAATTGCCTTGCTTGAAATTTGCTTTAATTGCATTGCCTGGAATTGCATTGCCTGGAATTTTCTGGAATTGCCTTGTTTAGAATTGCCTTGCCTAAAATTGCCTTGCCTAAAATTGCCTTGCCTGGATTGCTTGGAAATACCATGCCTGATTTGCCATGCCTGGAATAATCTGGAATTGCCTTGCCTGGAATGCCTGGAATTGCCTGAATTGCCTTGCCTGGAATTGCATTGCCTGGAATTGCCTTTTCTGGAATTGCCTTGCCTAAAATTGCCTTGCCTGAAATTGCCTTGCCTGGAATTGCCTTGCCTGAATTGCCTTTTCTGGAATTTTCTTGCCTGGAATTGCCTTGTCTGGAATTGCCTTGCCTGAATTGCCTTGCCTGGAATGCCTTGCCTGGTATAGTCTTGCCTGGACATGCATGGAATTGCCTGGAATTGCCTTTTCTGGAATTACCTTTCCTGGAATTGTCTGAAATTGACTTACCTGGAATTGCCTTCTTTGGAATTGCCTTGACTTGCATGAATTGCCTTGCCTGGATTTTCCTAAAATTGCTTCGCCTGAAATTGCTTTGCCCGGAATTGATTGCCTTTTAGTGAAATGTCCCTAAAATTGACTTGCCTAGAATTAATTGTCTCTACTGGAATTGTTTGCTTGGAATTCCCTGGAACTGTCTTGCTCAACTGCCTGCCTGGAATGTTTCTACTGCCTTGCCTGGAATTTTGAATTGCCCAGAATTTCCTTCAGAAATCTCCTGGTATGTCCTTGCTTGAAATTTGCTTTAATTGCATTGCCTGTAATTGCCTGGAGTTATCCTTCCGGGAATTGGAATTGCCTTTTCTGTAATTTTGTTGCCTGAATTTCTCTCTTGCCTGTTGCCTGGAATTGCCTTTTCTGGAATTGCCTTGCCTGAACTGCCTGGAATTGACTTGTTTGGAACTGCCATCCTGGATTTGCCTTTCTTTGAATGCATAGTATTGTTTCCTGAAATTCCCCTGCCTGAATTTGAATTGCTTGGCTGAAATTGCCTTGCCTGGAATTGTCTGTTTTTGCCTGGAAATGCCTTGCCTGAATTGCCTGGCATTGCCTTGCCCGGAATTTGCCCTGAAAATGATTTTCCTTGTATTTTTGCCTGGAATCTTTTTTGAAATTGTAGAAATTGCAGGTTGCCTTGCCTGGAATTGCTTGACTGGAATTGCCTTAAATTGCCTTTGTGGAATTGATGTTTCTTCCTGTAATTGTCTGGCTTAGTGCCCTGGAATTGCTTGCATGAATTTTCTGGAATTGCCTTGCCAGGAGTTGTCCTGCCCAGAATTGTCTGGAATTTGTCCTGGAATTGGCTTTGCCTGGAATTGCCTGAACTGCCCTGCCTAGAGTTCTGGAATTGTTTTGCCTGAGTAAACCCTTGCCTGAAATTGCTTGCTGTTTGCTTTTTTCCTGGAATGCTGGAAATCTCCTTAACCAGATATTTCTTGGAATTTGCATGGAATCGTCTTGCCTGGAGTGCTTGTCTGAATTTAAGTGTGTCCTGAAATTGCCTGGAATTGCCTCGCCTAAGATTACTGCCTTATTGCCTGAAATTGCCTTTCCTGTAATTTTCTTGTCTGGAAATGCCTGGAATTGATTTGCCTGGAATTGCCTTTTTTGGTATTGCCTTGCCTTGAGTTAAGTAGAATTGCCTTGCCTGGAATTTCCTTGCCTGGATTTGACTGGAATTTTCCTGATATTGCTTTCTTGCCTGAAATTGATTGGATTTGCCTTTTAGTGAAATTTTTTCCTAAAATTGCCTTGCCTGAAATTAATTGGTCTTGCCTCTACTGGAATTGCCTTGCCTGGAATTGCCTTTTCTTGAATTGCCTTGCCTTGAATTGCCTGGAATTCACTTGTTTGGAATTGCCTTCTGTGGATTTGCCTTCCTGCATTTAATCTTGCCTGAATTCCCTTGAATGAAATTTTCTCTGGAATTTTTGCTTGAATTGCCTTTTTTGAAATTGCAGAGAAATGCTTTGCCTGGAATTGCCTTGCCTGGAATTTGCTTTAATGGCATTGCCAGGAATTTCTTCGCCTGAAATTGCCTTTGTGGGGATTAATGGGTATTGCCTTTCCTGTGATTGTCTTGGCTGGAATTGCCTGGAATTGCCTTGCCTGAAATTTTTTTCCTGGAGTTGCCTGAAATTGTCTTGCCTGGAATTGCCTTGACAGGAATTGTCTTTTATTGCATTTCTTGCAATTTCCTTGCCTTCAATTGCCTTCGCTGGAATTGCCTTCCATGGGATTGCCTGAAATTGCCTTTCCTGGATTTGCCTGGCCTGGAATTGCCTTGCCTGGAATTGCCTTTTCCAGAATACCTGGAATTTCCTTTTAAATTGTTTTTTTTACCTTGCCTAAAATTGCCTGGAATTTTTTCTTTGATTTTGATTGCCTGCCTGAGTTGCCTTTCTTGCCTATGCCTTGTGGAATTGCCTTCCTTTTGAATTGCCTTGCCAGAAATTGGTTTAATTGCATTGCCTGAAATTGCCTTGTTTGGAATTGCCTGGCCTTGAATTGCCTAGCCTGGATTTACCTGGAATTGCCTTGCCTAATATAACCTTGCCTGGAATGCCTTGCCTTGGCTGTAATTGCTTTCCTGGAATTGCCTGGAAATTTCTTGCCTGGATATCTTTTTGCCTGGAAGACTTTTTGCCTTGTCTGGAATTGCCTTTTTGATTGCCTTTCTATTTCCTGAAATCCTTGCCTCAAATTGCTTGCCTGTTGCCTGAAATTTTCTTGCTGAAATTGCCTTTTTTTGCCTTCCTTTTTTGCCTTGCCTTAATTTTGCTTTAATTGCCTTCCTGGAATTGCCTGAAATTGCCTTGTTTCAGATTGCCTTGCATGAAATTGACTGAAATTGCCTTTCTGAATTGTCTTGCCTGGAATTGCCTTTCCTGGAATTGCTTGAAATTGTTTTCCTGAATGCCTTGCCTGGAATTGCCTTGCCTGAAATTGCCTTGCCTGGAATTGCCTTACCTGCCTGATTTGCCTCCTGGAATCTGGAATTGCCTTTCTGAAATTGCCTTGCCTTGGTGCCTGAATTCTTGCCTGAAACTGAATGCCTGGAATTGCCTGCCTGGGATTGCCTTGCCAGGTTGATTAAATTGCCTTTCCTGTAAACTGGAATGCCTGGAATTGCCTTGCCTGGAATTGCCTGGTATTGCCTTTTGAATTGCCTTGATAATTCTGAATTGCAAGCTTGAAGGCGGATCCCCAAGCATTGAAATTCCAGGAAGGAATTTGAAAATTCCTGCAAGGAATTTGCTTGAATGCCTGCCTTGCAGAATTTCCAGGATTTTCCGAAATGTGCCTTTTGTGAAGTCCTTCAGGTGAGCATGCTTGCCCTTGCCAATTTCTAAACTCTTTGCCCTTGAAAATGCTTAGGAATGAATGCCTGAAATTGCCTTTACTGGAATTGCCTTGCCTGGAATTGAAATTTTTCTGGTTGCCAATTGTCTGAGTAATTCATGGTCTATCCGGAATCCAGCCTAAGCTGTTTGCCTGGAATTGCCTTGCCTGCAATTTCAGTCTGAGGACCCAAATGCATGCACACCTAGGAATTCTGTTGAGGCCTTGATCGGTTTTCTAATTGCCTGCCCACCTTGAAAATACTATGCCGTTAGCATCGGTGAAATTTTGACTAATTCCTTTCGGTTGCCCAAAAAAATATCTGTCAAAAACTTCCCGCTGACTTCCCTGGTTTAGTGCCTTGCCTGAGATAAGATTGCCATGTGGTAGCATCTACAGGAATTTTATTGCCTTGCCTGAGAATTAGCCCTACCTTAAAACACTCCGCAGGTCCCATAAGACATTCCGCTTTTCGCATAGTAAGATTTGACAGGACTCATAGGCAAAACGCCAAGGTATGAATCCTCTTGTTTACGAGGCTTCAGGGCCTGGCTGTCACCACACTGTGGTTACATAGGAAAAAAATATCCTAAGGGTCTATACCCTGAAGCAATTGCTGATCAGAAAATCTTGGTAACTGTAGAGTTTCATGGTACCATCTGTACTCTGTCTGCCATGCTCTAAAAGTACTCGTTGAAGCGAACAGCCCTCACCAAGTTCGCTACAAAGGGACCGTGGAGACTGATGTAAATGGATCAACCCCAGCCCAGGTCGGGACTAATGTCTCCACAGCCTTGATTCTTTTGGAGACCTATTAAAATACTGTGGGGGCACAATCTTAAATTCTCAGAGCCTATGGGTTCTGGAGAATAAGGGTTTCATCCGTACAGGGTCATGAAGCCTGTATCTCTAGCCTCAGTTCTGAGAAACAACTCTGTGACGTCCACTTAACAGGAGTGCTAGCGGCTTCGCTTGGGGTGACCATGAATGGAAGTAACCCATGGCTACTCTCTGAAATTCGTTCATTATGGAGGCTCGTCTCACACAGTGTTTTCCGAATAATACATGACTTTAGGACTGTCTTGATCTAAAGTCCCTTTCTGTAGGAAGCCTTGCTTTGCAATTCTTTCACCTGCTTGTAGGAAACACTCGTCTAAATCCCCAAGATGTGTCCACATAGAGAACCTCAGCTATAATCTGAGTTTTAGGCATGAGGAATGAAGGCAATCCCGGTAGGAATACTCTGTGCAGGACTGGCCTTAAACCTATCACCAGCAGTTTTCTGTGCCTAGGGTGCCTTTTAATCCCGGGAATTCAGATCCATAACTTCGCTTAAATAGTAAGGCACTGTTTTTTTTTAGTATCGTTGCAGTAGGCATACTCTCCTGTAAAGAAATAGTCTGGAATCTGAAAACCCCCCTTTGATGCCTGATAATTTTCCTGAGGTCTAAAATCAGACTCTTTTCAATGGCCTCAGTGGAAAATGCACAGCTGAGAATAGTAACCTCTAGCAAGCAGTACCAGTAATTTATGTAGCCACTCACCTGCGCTGAGAGAAGGTTGCCGTCCCTCAACAGATATAGCATTAATAATCCACACACTGCTTTATGGGTCTGAATAGTCAGGAGACTCGTTTCATGTGCAAACTTCTGAAAAACATTGTTAGGATTTCGGATCAGGCAGGAATGCCTACGCACTGGTTGAATAAGAATTCAGGCACCTCATACTGGGGGAAAACTGGTTTAGTCAGGGGAGTCATTTATGTAGCATCACTGCCTTGTCAAGATACAAAAGGGTCACAGTCGCCACATTAGTGCCTAATGATGTTCATTTGAACCTAATGAAGTGCCACATGCAATTTTGTGGCTTTTAATCAAGACGTCCCTTTTTAACAGCAACCCAAAGACCTTTCTATGTTTTCATCAACTTTCTCGTTCAGCTGATTGCAAGTTACCAATTGTTTATATTCTGCTCCATCTTTCAGTAGCACCCATAATGCACACCAGCATTGATCGACCCTAAATAATCAGTAAGGCTATGTCATATGAACACTCATTCAGAATGTTACAGGAATAATATCCTATCGGCAAATCATAACCAGCGGGAAGGTACAGTTGACTTTTTGGACCATTTCATAACACTTCCTGCCCTTTCCACAGGGTGAACATGGCTCCCTGATACTTCAGAGTATCAGATCAGTGATCATCATACACATAAGGGTCCGGCCCTGCAATAGCTTCAGCGCGGAAGCCCATTCAGACACCAGTGTTTATTTAAAGCTACCTTAGGAGCTTAGAATGTGAATGGGTACCACAGATCCAATTATAATAGATTGCCTCAGTGAATAATACACAAATGTACAGTGCTCAGCAGTGGTAGGTAGAATTTCTGGCAAGTAGATAAAAAATGAAGCGGTCTCGCATTCAGCCATGAGGGGCGGATTCACTGAATAATAGAAACATGGGGAAAGTCAGCATCCTATTTAATATGACCACTCATGCAGAGCCTCACTGAGTAATACACACCTGGAAAGAGTTGGTGGTCTACTTTATATAGCCACTCATTTACAGCCTCAATGAATAATGCAAACCTGGTGACAATAGGCTGGAGTTTTTATATGGCCCAGAAATAGGGAAATTAAGCTGGCTGGCACAACATCGAATGCCCTGGAGCAACTGTTTGGAATAGTGAGTCTATTCCTAGAATATGTCGTGTTAATTTCAGAGAATAAGTCTCTGGTCAAAGCAGAATCTCAGTCAATAATACACACCTGTGTACTACTGGTACACCTGTGGACAATACTTTGGCTTCTATGTTAAATAATCGGACCTAAGCTGGGATTACCCACTAGGTCACGTCAAGTACAAATCTCTCAATTTTCAGAGCCTCAGTGAATAATGCACTAGTGTTGATTACGACCCAAATATACTTGTCGTTATATGGATGACTGCCGAAGCCACCCAAATTAGGATGTTAGGGCCCACGCGCTCACGTATAGCCTAGGCACTCTTATCCTACTGGACATATTATCCTACTAAAGTTGCACCCTTCACTGAATAAAGATCCACCAAATGTAAGAGTAGTACAGGGAAGTCTATTTTATATAGCAACCGGACATTCAGAGCCTCACTGAATAATATACACCTGGGAAATTCAAGATTCTATTTTTTGTATTCGTGACTCATTCAGAGCTGGAAGCCTGGACATGCATGGACGAAATGCACAAGTAAACCTGAGTATTCAGGAGTCTCTTTCCTATGGCCACTCTTCAGAGCCTTGAATAATACACACCTATGGAAAATCAGTGTATTTCACATAACTCATTCAGAGCCCTGAAGAATAGAACCTGACTAGATCAGGCGACATATCTGCACAACGCAAAAAAAAAAAAAAAAAAAAAATTCACCCACGGAGAATCTATTTATACTGGCTCATACTATTGAAGTCTATTTCAGAGACTCACTGAATAATGCACACCTGGAATAGTCTAGTCTATTTGATATGACCTTCAGAGTGCCTCAGTGGAAAATGCACACCTGAGGAATAGTCAAGCTATAGTCAGGGTCTTATGGTCACTCAGAAACTCACTGAATTACACCTGGGAATAGTCAGAGTCCATATGGCCACAATTGAGCATTTCTGAATGATACACCTGGGAAATAGGATTCTATTTTCATGATTGATTGAGAGCCTCATTGAGTAATGCACACCTGGATAATCATCATCTAGGTCAAATAGTTTTTAGGGCGCTACACTCCTTCAGAGTCCTGATCCATTAGTTAAGAATACCTCTACACCATGACGCTTTTATGAGTGGGCAGAATACTCAGGAGTCTATTTCATATAGCCTCATTGAATGCCTAAGGGTGGGCCTCCCATGAAATTACCATGAAAGGGCACACTTAGTATGACTAATAGTACTGTGACGAGTCTACGACTACAGCATTTGACCTGAAGTTTAGGATTCCATGGTAGTCATTCAGTGCCTCAGTGAAAAATGCACACATGAGAATAGTCAGGAGGCTATTTTGATGGGTTAGTGTGCCTGAACGGCTCAGCATAGTGGGTCACGCTAGACGCCCTAGGGTTCCAGAGCGTACCGGTAAACAACAATATGCACCTGATAGGAACTGAGTCAGCTGCAAGGGTCTATTTCTTCAAACAACTGGCTCCACGCTGTTTTTTCGGATTCAGAAAGGCGATCACTGAATAATATGGCAAAACACTGCACCTGGTAAACAAAATCGTCTGCACTCGCTGCCCAGGTCACTTGACTTGTGAATACAGCAGTATGGCCACTCAGTAGAATCAGAGCATTAGTCCAATGGTTGAATGATGCACCATGAGCCTGTAGGCATAAATAGTCAGGCCAGGTTAAGCTATTTTATATGAGTCCAGCATTGCTACAATTTTCCCAATAAGATTGGAGAACTCATTAGAATAATGCACACCTGGATAATCAGGCTGAAGCACTTTTGTCTCCTTATAAAGCCCCATTCATCAGAGCATTCATCTGATTTACAATATCTAGCATCTCATAATGCACACCCTGGATAGTTTATGAATGGAACTAGGGTCATGTGATTTCATACAGCCACTAATCAGTGTTCAGAGCCTCAGTGAATTACACACCTGTGGAATAGTCAGGATTCTTTCATAGCTTATTTCAGGAGGCCAAAACGCATTCAGCTGTAGCCTCAGTGAATAATGCAGAAATGTACAGGGTGCCAACTGTATTTCCCAGTGTGGGCAACGACAGTGCAGGTGTCTATCTTTCATATAGCAGACACGCATTATTCAGAGATTGGGGGTGAGATTTCTAATAAATCAAACTTGGCCAGGTATTTTAGTCAGCGTTGGTCTATTTCAAATGACCATCGCTCCACCCAGGGGATGCCCAGAGCCTCACTGAACCAAAGTTAATACACACTGTTGCAATTATTAGGCATACTGTATATAGGTGGGAGTCTACTTTTCTGAGGTTCACGATAGTACCACGCCCCACCTAAGTAGCCCCAGTGGCCCCATCTCCTCAGAGACCCCCCATACGTGCTACTCAATTGGTACCCCAGGCTGTACCCCAATAGACAGCCTAACACGAAAATGGCTCGCAATTTTATATGGCCACTTAAAATTAAGCCAGTTCGTCCCAGACAGAGCTGCACACTCCTGTAAAGCAGTGATACGGTACCAAACGACTTCGGTGGGTAGCATTGTTTTTCTTAGAGTCATTCGTGAGCCTCAGAATCGGCAGGGGTCCAAGTCTATAGTCATATGCGTCAGTATTGAAGATCTGGCAGTCTGAAAAGTTTCCCTCAGTACAGAGCTGATAATACACACCTGGGAATAGTCAGGTCTATTTCATATATCCCAGCTACTAAGTGGGCCGCGGATCATTGACCAATGTCCACTCTAGGGTTAGTCGGGAGTCTCCTCGGCCAATAGCTGGTACCAGTCACACTCAAAAGTAATGGAAAGCCTGCAGTATAACTTTTCTGGCATAGTTTCAGTTAGTCATCTTAATGCACACGTCAAGTAGGGTCATATGGCGTGAAAGACTCAACTGGTTTAGCGGTGGGAGCCTCATGGTGAATAAACATACCTGGGGAATAGTCAGGACGCTGCCAACATGCTAAATAGGAACAGGCTGACGGTCAAACTCATTCAGAGCCTCACTGAATAATGAACACTGTAGAGTAATCAGATTCAGTCTATTTCATATACACTACAGGGGCTTCAGAGCCTCATCCTCAAATGAATAACATAGCACTTGTTCCTGAAGTCAGGTAAGGTGACTGACTATGGAGATCTCAGATCCAATTATCGGCTATTTCTCGATGAAAAGTTGCTACAATCATTCAGAGCCCAGAGAGTTATCCAATGCACACCTGGGGACTAACATTCAGGAGTCTCTTTCCATACAAATTTTGCAGTCCTCACCTCATAATTCCAGGAGTCACTCTTCTCACTGAATAATACACACATGGAAAAATCAGGATATTTTCATGGCCATCTTATTTCAGAGCCTCACTGAAGTCTAGTATCATACTATTATAAAGTTCGGAAAAATACTCAGGCTACAGTCAGTTTCTCTATTTCATCTGGCACAGCCGTGGTTCAAGTATTTTTTCGTAGAAAAAAGGCTCACTGAATAATGCAACCTGAATAGTCTGGAGTCTTTTGATGTGATCCAGCAGTGCTTCACATACCTGAGTGCCTCAGTGGAAAATGCACACTGAGGAATAGTCAGACCCCAGGCTGGTACATCAGAGTCGGGGTAGTGAACACACTCCATTTCAGTGAATGTGGTCACGGCCCATCGCCAGTTTTGGCAGAAATTCACGAAGTAGAATGATACACACCTGGCTGAAACGATGAGTCAGGTCTTTCATAGGGATCGAGCCAACAAACTTTCAGAAATATGGCCACTCAATCAGAGCATTACTGAATGACACCTGAAATAGTCAGATTCTATTTCATATGACACAAGTACAGATGGTGGTGCATAAGCCTCATTGAATAATACTGGAAAGATACCCAGGTTATCAGAGGGGCTCTAAATATGTCATTCTGAATAACAAGCACGGGACTCCTTTTTTCAGATTCACAGCCAATCTCAAGTCATGAATACGTTCCAGCCCTATGTGCGAATACTCATGGGAGTCTCCGGCCTGTTGGGTACAACGCGTATGTTGCGGTGTGCCTGCGACATTCAAAACTTCTCACTGAACAATGCATATCCTGACATCGTAATTGGCCCGTTTTGAGAGGAAACTAAAATTCATTAGACTCAGTCTGAAAACAGAATTTTACAAAATGCGGTATCATATAGTATCGATGTTCAGCTGACTGGCCTCAGTGAATGATACCCACAGTAGTTTTGTGACCAGGCTGATATAGAGACATGAGTAGTGATCCCCATGGCTATTTAATATGGCAGCAATAACTCAGTGTTCAACGGCACCATTGTTTCGGGGGGCCCTTTTTGAATAATACAGGGTGAGGAGCCATTTGACAATCTTCTAGTGGCTAGTTTAACTGGCGAATACAAATTTCTTTAATATGACATTACATCCCTAGATATCGGACGTTCAGAGCCCTGCTAGCCTGTAACTGGAAGTTACGATGTCTTCTTTTTCCCATGAGACAATATGTGCAAACCCTGTTGGGGGCCACTGATTTCCCCATTTGCTAGCTTGACTATCTAATAATGACATACAGTGATCCTAGGATGGACTGAGTACCTAGGCATTCTTTTACGACCCGGTTTATCTACAGCGGAAAAATTAACACATGTAGTCAGAAATACTTTATTGAGGGCATCGTGCATGCCCAATTGCCGTCAGGCTATTTCTAATGTAACAACCTGTTCAGAGCCTCATTGAATAATGTATACCTGGAGAAAATTTGGAGTCTCTTTCATATGGCCATTCATTCAGAGCATCAGTAAAATAATACATGTGGAGTGGATGTCTTTTGCGCTTTAACATACCATTCAGAACATCAGTGAATAATACACACTGTGGTATAGTCAGGGTCTATTTCATAGCTCATTCAGAGCAGAGAATAATACACAGAATAATCAGTCTATATATTGCCACTTATTCAGACCCTCAGTGAATAATGCACCTGGGAAATAGGAGTCTATTTCATATGGACACTCTTTCAGAGCTCCTGAATAATACACACATTGGGGAGAGTCAGGAATCTTCTTTGCCACTCACTGAGACTCCCAGGAATAGTGCACACTTGGGTTGAGTCTATTTCATGGCAACTCATACAGAACCTCAGTGAAGATACACCTGGGGAATAGTCAGGAATTGTATTTCAATTAAGCACACTAAAGGCTCAGTGAATTATGCACACTGGGGAAGGATCAGGAGTCAATTTCATGCTCTCACTCAGAGCTTCATTGAATAATGCACTCTGTGGAATAGTCAGGAGCCTAATTGATATAGCTACTCATTCAGAGCCTCTGAATATGCTGGGAATTGTCTATTATTACCACTGATTCAAGCCTTAGTAAATAATAATACCTGTACTCAGCAACTATTTCATGTGACACTCATTTCACCTCAGTGAATAATGCACACCAGGAATAGTCAGGATTCTATTTCTTATACACTCATTCAGACCTTCACTGAATAATGCACACATTTGAATAGTGAATTCTTTCTATGGCCACTTATTCAGAGCCTCACTGAATGGTACACACCTGTGGAATAGTCAGGAGACTATTTTATAGCCACTCATTCAGAGCCTCAGTGAATGCATGCCTGAAAACTGAGGATTTTCAAATGTCCTTCATTCAAAATCAGTGAATAGTCAGGGTCTATTTCATGACTCATTCAGAGCCTCAGTGAATGACACACTGGAATAATCAGGATTCTATTTCATATGACCAGTATTGCAATAATATGCACCTGGGGAATAGTGAGAGTCTAGAACACTTTCAGTGCCTCAGTGAATAATACACACCGGAAATAGTGAGTCTTTTTGCCTCATTCAAGCCTCAATAGTTAAAGTTTGGGGAATGTCAGGGTTTATTTAGAATGGCCACTCATTCAGACTCAGTGAAAATACACCTAGAAAATTGAGGATATTCTATGGCACATTCAGAGCCTCAGTGAATAATGCACACCTGAGGAATAGTCAGGAGTCTTTCATATGCCTCTTTCAGAGTCTCATAATCACCCTGTGGACTGAGAGGTTTATATGAACATTTTGAGCCTCACTGAATAATACACCTGGGTGTAGCCGTTTATTTCTTCAGGCCAATCATTCAGAAACAGTGAATTATACACACTGGAATAGTCAGTCTATTCATATTGCTCCTCATTCAAAGCCTAATGAACAATGAACACCTGTTGTGTCAGGAATGTATGTTATGGCCACTCATTCAGCACCTCACTGAATGGACACAATAGAATAGTCAATTCTATTAATATGGACTCATTTGAGACTCACTGAATAACCTATATGGGAATAGTGAGGATTCTATATGCCCTTCCTATCTGAGTTATGTCACACCAGCTGTTACCATTGTCATTACCTGTCTATTTCATGGCCTGCATTCAGAATCTCATTTAATAACGGCAAATCTGAAGTCAAAATTTGAGTCTCTTTATATGGCCCTTCATTCAGAGCATCGTGAATAATGTACACATGTGGAGTAGCCAGGCATCTATTTCCTGGGGTTAGAAGCACCCTTGAGAACTCCGCCCGAAAAGCTCACGGGGATAATACACACCTTGTCAACCTGTGAATAGACATTGGGAGTCTATTTACCCAGCCTGGGCCGCGGGAAATGCCTCATTCATTGCAGGCCTTATGTATAGATAAAACCCACCTGGAAAATAATCAGATCATATTTCCAAATGCTTGTCCATCAAAGAACCTTCAAAAACGTAGTGAAGGGACCGTTCAGTAGCTCAGGAATAATCCACCTGGAATAGTCTTCTTTCCGCTTAGATGGTTTCATGATAAATAAAAGGCCGGTTAGTTCAGAATAGAAGTTTCCCGGTCAGGTAATGCATGGTGCAGCTGAACCCCAGTTCCTGAATATTCAGAAGTCTATTTCACATTCTGATTCAACCCTCTGCGGCATGAATAATGCACCTGGGAGTATTGAACATGAGCTAACTCCATTTCATGTCATCGGCCAACGTGGCATTCAGCACCTCAGTGAAATACACACCTGGGGAATAGTCAGGATTATTTTGTCACTAGAACGGCGGTTTAGATGTATCCCTAGATCCATATAATGCACACTGATTACGGGAATAGTCAGGATTTTCTTTCATATGGCCACTCATTCAGAGCCTCACTGAATACACACCTGTGGAATAATCAGGAGTATTTCATATTTCCCTCACAGGACAGTGAATAATGCAGGGCCAAGTACTGAGGATTCTATTTCAAATGACCCCTTATTCAGAGCCTCAGTGAATAATACAGCGGAAAGTCGAACTAGTCATATTTTATATCGCGACTATGGACTCATTCAGAGCCTCAGTGAATGATACACCTGGGAATAATCAGTATCTATTTATATGCCTGTGATTAGCCAAACGTCCTGAGCTTATAATGCACCTTGTTTGAATATTGGACATTGAGTCCTTCTCTTTCATATGGACACTTTTAGAGCCTCAGAATAATACACACCAGAATATTGATTAGGTTTTTATATGTCCAAGCCTGCGGTTTCATTCAGAGCCTCTGAATAGTGCAAATTAGCGCATTGGCTAAGGAGAATGAGGAGTCAGACGATTCTATTATTTACAGTGTCCTATCATTCAGAGCCTCATTGAATAATGCATACCTGGAAAATAGGAGTCTCTTTCATATGGCCATTCATTCAGAGCATCAGTAAATGCACACTGGAGTCCAGGTGTCTGTTTGGCCACACATTTGAACATCAGTGAATAATACACACCTGTGGAATAGTCAGGAATTTCATGGGCCCCTCATTCAGAGCCTGAATAAAACACACCTGGAGAATAGTCAGGAGTGTTTCATATTGAAACTCATTCAGAGCCTCAGTGAATAATGCACACCTGGAAATAGACAATTATTTCATATGGACACTTCAGAGCCTGAATAATACACATGGGGTAGAGTCAGGGTCTATTTCATATGGCCACTCATTGAGAGCCTTAATGTGCACCTGGGGTAGTCAGGAGTCTGTTTCATATGACAACTCATTCAGGGCTCAGTGAATAAACATGTGAGTAGTCAGGACATATTTAAAAGCCACATTATTGGAAACGGAGTCCCAGGATTCTTTTCTCCCCCGGTGATGTTTAATGCTTAAATACCACACCTGTTTTTGCACGGCATGAAACTTAGCGGTAGTTAATCAGGACACAATTTGGTGATTCTGGAACACTAACATGTTGCAGAAAGTCTCCTATAGAAAGTCACTTTATTAACGGTTCGCTCAGAATAATGCATGTGACCAGCCCTGGGTTAATAATGGAAGTAAACTCTACTACAGTTTCATTGAATATTCATATGATAGTCATCGGGCCATTCGACTCCTAATATCGAGGTAGTTTTATCGCCCCCAATTCTGGAGAATAAGCACCCAGCCATGCCCCCTATTTAGCAGCTTACTGGCATCTTGAAAACGAAGCTTTGTTTAGAATCCTCATGGCCATGCCCCTGCCTACGTTTCATAGTCCAGCCGGATTTTAGCAGGTTGAGTTCAGTCATTTGAATACTAGAGCGTTGAGTCCTCGTACGTATACAATTTGAGACTTTCTGATATATATATATACCGGGTGGCAAAATAGGGTGAATCACGGAATCTGACCGATAATTTATATGGCCGTCATGGAGTCTTCATCAGGTAGCGCCCCTCCCTCGGGACCTACCTAGGCCTAGTAACTCCCATCAACACTGATACCCCGGAATAGTCCCCAAGATTGTCTCTTTGTTGCCACGAATACAAACACTGGTTTTTCTGAACCCATTCCTTCAGTATTCAGAGTTCACCTTGTCTTTTTGTACTTAATAATGCACCTGGGGAATAGTCAGGAGTCTCTTTCACTCCTAAAATTTCAGAGTCAAACTTTCAAATAATAATACACACCAGAGAAAACCGTCTACGGGTTCATATGGGAGCCACTACAACATTCTTCATCAGACCTTGGCATCCTCAGTGAATAATGCATACTGAACTCAGGACACTGTAATAGCCAATGCCAGGTGCAAATACCCTCGTTTCGGGAGATTTCCTCGGATTTTTCGAGAGATCAGACCTACGTATCCAAATTGACACCTATGAGTCCGGTCTAGATTCCCGAGGAAGTGGTCTATTTCATATAGTGGCTGTTACCTTTCTGTTTACCACTCATTCAGAGCCTCACTGAATGAAAAATACACACGAGTTGTGCTGGGCTGAATCACTTTCAGTTTGGATTCTATCTTGCAGCTGACTGGAGTACCACCACCTAAATCTTGGGTGACATCCCGATGGGCTCCTTATTTCTTGCTAAAAATACACTGAGGAATCCCGCTGGGTTTGTTTAGATTGTTCGCAGGTTATCTTAGATTCAAAATCAGCAGTCACAGCCCCAGACTCCCTAATGTTTCAGAGCCTCATGAATAATACATAATCCCTGGCCATAAGTCTAAAAGGGCTTTTCCCGGATACACACAGCAGTTGCCTATTAGCATACTTACCACACCTGGATAACCCGCCCCTTTCATTCACTTATTGAGCCTCAGTGAATCATACATGCAGATGCCTGCCTACCTCTGGGAATACTCAAAAAACTCAGTAAGTTTGAGTTCCTTCTGCATTTATATAGTCCCACTCTATGGTTTCAGAGACTCATGAATAATGCACACCTGAAATAGTCTGGAGTCTGTTGAGACTACGATGTGTTGCCTGACCGTTAGGGTCAACTGGTGACCCTCAACCTGTTGACGAAAATGCACACCTGAGGAATAGTCAGAGACTGTACACTTTATGCATTGAATTACTTTCGAAGTTCAGCCCATATGTGTAGCCCTGCTGTTTGACACTGATTTTAGAGGAATAATATTCCACCTGGGGAATAGTCAGGAGTCTCGGTCGTTCATGGTTTTGATATGTCATACATTCACTCATTGTTTCAAGCATTAATCCTGTTTTCCCACTATGTCGACAATGAACATCCGAAATATGCATGTCTTTTGTCAGCTGAAGAATAGAGTCAATGAGTGAACTATAAGACTTTTACCCAAGACCTGGCCACTCGAATGTGCAGAGCATTAGTGTAATAACGCCCACGATGATATGCTCATTCGTGTGTTTCACAATGGTTACCGAATAGTCATGGAGTAATGACGTACTCTCAGTTGTATGACTTCAATATTGAGCTATGGTTTTGAGAAAACGAGCCTCATTGAATAATGCACACCTGGAATAATCAGAGTCTGTCATATGAACTCTTAGCTTCAGAGTTCCTCATGGGTGGTTGAAATCTATATGCACACTGTCTAACAGTACCGACTGTCTGGAACCACCCTGCTCCCAAAGTCGGGTGTATAGCTTTTACTCATATACACGAGAAAAATAAGTGGCCCGTTCATTCAGAGCTCAGTGAATGTCACACACCTGTGGGTACTGGTATCAGGATTATTTTTATGGCGGGAATGGTGACTCCCCCACTCATTCATGTGGATGGGTCCGAAATCAGTGAATAATACACAAATGTAAGTGGGCCCTCAGAGTGGAGTCTATTTCATATAGCCACTCATTCAGATTCACTGAATAATGAAACACTCCTTGCGCGTAATTGTAAGGTAGTAGTCATTTGTTTTCGGGAATGGCCTTCTATTTCATATGACACAGTACCAGAGCCTCACTGAATAATGCACCTGGGGAATGCTGCGGTTTTCTACGATAGTTATATGTCAAATTGAATAAAAGCTGCTTTCACGTTAAGGTTGACTCCTCATGATCTTCTCATTAGTCTGTTTATAATGCACACCTGAATAGACACTCACTTAGCGGAGGTGATCGGGTAGAGGTTTTATATGGCCACACCAAATGGAACTCAGGGGAACGAATACAGTCGGTAGTACAATGCAACCACTTCTTCAGTCGTCAGTTGAATAGTGAATGACAGAGTCTATTTCATATGCCCCTTCAAAAAGTGATTCACTGGGCTCAGTCAATAATACACACCTGGGTAGTCAAGTCTATTCATATAGCCGGTTTCTACCTAGTGAGTTTTTCAGAGCCTCAGTGAATAATGCACCTGGGAAATAGTGTTCATATGGCTTTGGGAATCACCTTTATCATTCAGACGAGACTCACCAGTATTTTACACTTCTCCAGAATAAGGAACACCTGTATGAGTCAGGAAGGGTCTGATGAGGGGGCGGTCTATTTTATGGCCACTTTAATTTGTTTCAGAGCCTCACTGAATAATAATATACATGGGGAAATTCAAGATCTGGTCGGCTATTTCATGGTCTTCAAACTCCATGGACACATTCTTACAAGTCAGGTAAGAACTCCCAATCGAAGGGACTAATTATGCACTTCGAGAGCGTCTGAAGCCCAGAGGTTCAATTTGGTCTTTGTCGATGAGTCTGACGTGATTCATGGCCACTCTTTCAGGGTTTTACGCTCACTGGTATTACATACACACCAGGAAATCAGGATTGCCTCCTTTTCAGTTTGTTGGCCTTTTTTCAGGTACTCATTCAGATTCACTCAACATTTCGAAGCTTGTTGTTTCACCAGCTTTATCATCGAGGTATGTAAAATCTTGTAGTTACCCCTGGAATATTCAGGGTTCATCTATTTTATATAATCCCCAAATTATTCATGTTGTTCAAACCCTCTCTGACGAATAATTCACCTGGGGATAGTGTGGGTCAGTCTATTTGATATGACTTTCCAGTGATCATGGGTACTTTCTTTAGAGCCTCGGCCTCGATACAGTGTGAATAATGCACCTGTCGAATAGTATCCCTTTGAAGGATCTAGTTCATACATTAACTTTGTTGGGGGTACAACTCAGCAATTTTATATGGCACTCGAGTTTCACATTCAGAAACCGCTGAATGATACACACCTGGGGAATAGTCAAGTCTATCAGGTCGGTTTAGCACAGTATTCAGAGTATCAGCCTAAGAGCCACCCTAATGGAGTCATAAGTATTTGAATGAGCTACATATCTTCACACTGACCAATAGTCAGATTTCTGTTTTTCATATGACCCTGCACTGTTCATTGCAAGACAGCAAATCTCATTGAATAATACACCTGGAATAATCAAGGCTATGCCAGATCTCGTCTTAAGCACTCGACTGTTCAGAGCCTCTGTGAATACACACAGAAGAATACTCACGGGTTTATTTTTTATACATCGTCTAAATGTAACAGTTGCTAAATGACCATCTAATCATTCAAAGCCTCTGAACAATGCATACCTGCTTATCAAGGGTGCCACCTCACTTTGACACCTAAAAAAATTGTATTCTATTTCATATGGCCACTGATTCAGCCTCAGTGAATGATACAGGATGTCTCTGGGAATAGACGAGTGGCCCTTCTGAAGCCTTAGGAATCTTTTTACCTGGCCCCAACACAGTCAGCCTTGATTCAGCCTCGAAACTGGGAATGATACACCTGGGAATAGTCAGATTCTATTTAATATGACACGGCTAATATCTTTGGGCATGCAGCGTTTCGCGGTCAGCGAATAATATGCTTCTTATTGAGGCAGAAGGTTGTCATATCCCACAAACGGAGGATTAAGTTCTATACTGCTGGAATGCCTTCGCTATTTCATAGACCCTACCAGCACTTCAGTGGGCAACAAGATAGACCTACCCTTAGGACTTACCAGTAATCTCCATTAAATTGGGGAATTGCCTGTACACATATGAGCTCAGCAGCACCAATTATAAAATGAGTACCCAAGCTTTTAACTGTTTTTTAGAAGCTCACTTTCACGGATTGCCAAAAGTATGTAAAGGTGGCCCAAGTCAATCTTCAGAGCCTCATTGAATAATGTATACCTGGAGAAAATTTGGAGTCTCTGTAGTTCATATGGCCATTCATTCAGAGGATCAGAATAATGCACACCTGTGGAGTGTCTCTGAAATTGGGCCCCGTCCCTACCTGATTCAAATGCCCCATGGGTACCAGAACATAATTCAGAACCTCAGTGAATAATGCACCTGTGGAATAGTCAGGAGTCTATTTCATATGCCCTCATTCAGAGCCTGTGAATAATGCACCTAGGAATAATCAGGGTCTATATTCGGGACCCACTAATGGAGCTTCAGAGCCTCAGTGAATAATGCACACCTGGGAAATAGTCAGGAGTCTATTTTATATTGCTCCTCATTCAAAGCTAAGTGAATAAATATCTGTTGTGAGAATGTATGTCATATGGCCAGTCATTCAGCACTCACTGAATAATGCACACAGGGAATAGTCGGATTCTATTTAATATGGACACCCATTTTGAGACTCTGAATAATATACCTGTAGAATAGTGAGGAGTCTATATTCCCTCTTCATATCTCACTGAGTAATACACACCTGGGGAATTGTCAGGAGTCTATTTTATGGCCTGCATTCAGAGCCTCATTGAATAATGCACACTGAAAAAAATTTGGAGTCTCTTTTATGGCATTATTCAGAGCAGTGAATAATGCACATGTGGAGTGAGGTCTTTCCTTTGGCACACATTGAGAACTCAGCGAATTATACACACCTGAATAGAGAGAGGAGACTATTTCACATGGCCCTCAATCATTATGAATAAAACCCACCTGGAAAATAATCTGAGTCTATTTCACATTGCCTCCATTCATTGCCTCAGTGAATATCCACACCTGGGGAATAATCAGCACTCTATTTCATAGGAATACTTTTTCAGAACCTCTTAATAATGCACACATAATAAATAGTCAGGAGTCGATTTCATATTTCCACTCATTCAGAGCCACAGTGAATAATGCACGCATTGGGAGTACTGAGGATTCTATTTCAAATGACCCCTTATTCAGAGCCTCAGTGAATAATACATACATGGGGAATATTCAAGGCTCTATATCATATGGAAACTCATTCAGAGCCTCAGTGAATGATACACACCTGGGGAATAATCAGTATCTTATTCCATATCACCTGTGATTCAGAGCCAAACTGAATAATGCACACCTTGGGAACAGACAGGTTTCTCTTTCATATGGACACTTTTTAGAGCCTCAGTGAATAATACACACCAGGGAATATTGATTAGGTTACTTCATATTGCCACTCATTCAGAGTCCTCTGAATAGTGCAAGTTTGGGGAATTGTCAGGAGTTTATTTACAGTGTCCTCTCATTCAGAGCCTCATTGAATAATGCATACCTGGAAAAATCTTGGAGTCTCTTTCATATGGCCATTCATTCAGAGCATCAGTAAAGAATGCACACCGGTGGAGTGGCCAGGTGTCTATTTGTTTTGGCCACACATTCAGAACATCAGTGAATAATACACACCTGTGGAATAGTCAGGAGTCTATTTCATAGGGCCCCTCATTCAGAGCCCGTGTGAATAAAACACACCTGGAGAATAGTCAGGAGTGTATTTCATATTGAAACTCATTCAGAGCCTCAGTGAATAATGCACATCTGGAAAATAGACAGGAGTCTATTTTATATGGACACTTTTTCAGAGACTCTCTGAATAATACACACATGGGGTAGAGTCAGGAGTCTATTTCATATGGCCACTCAGTGAGAGCCTTAGGGAGTACTGCACACCTGGGGAATTGTCAGGAGTCTATTTCATATGACAACTCATTCAGAGCTTCAGTGAATAATGAACACCTGTGGAGTAGTCAGGACCTATTGAAGATAGCCACAAATTAAACACCTCCCTGAAGGATACACACCTGGGTGATAGGAGTTTATTTGATATGGACACTCATACAGAACCTCTTTGAATAATGCACATGTGGGGAATAATCAGTAATCTATTTCATATAATGATTTGTTTAGAAAAGCAATGAATAACGCAGAGTTGTGGGGTAAAATGGAATCTATTTCATATGGCCATTCTTTCAGTGTCTCAGTGAAATATATATATATATATGTGTGTTTATAATAGTCGTGAATCTCCTTCATATGGCCACTCGTTCAGGGCCTCAGTGAATAATACACCCCTGGGAAATAGTCAAGTGTCTACTTCTAATGGCTACACATTCAAAGTCTCTGTAAATAATGCAAAAGTGTGGAATAGTCAGGAATCTATTTCTTATGCCCACTTATTCAGAGTCCCATTCAATAATACACACCTGGGGAAGAGTTAAGAATCTACTTCATATAGCCACTCATTTAGAGCCTCAGTGAATAATGCACACCTGGGGGGTAGACGCTAGTCTATTTTATATTGCCACAAAATTAAAGCCTGATTGCATAATGCACAACTTTGGAATAGTGAGGAGTCTATTCCATATGCCCACTTAATTAGAGTTTCAGTCAATAATACACACCTGAGTAATATCAGAAATCTATTTTCCATGGTAACTAACTCAAAGCCTCATTTAAAAATACACACCCTTGTAATAGTCAGGAGGCTATTTCATATGGCCAAACTTTCTGAGCCTCTGTAAATAATGCATACCTGGGGAATACTCAGGACACTATTACATATTGCCTGTCATTCAGTGCTTCACTAAATAATGAACACCTGTAGAGTACTCAGGAGTCTTTTCCACAAGATGAATCATTCAGAGCCTCACTGAATAATACACACCTTGGGAATAGTCAGGATACTGTTTAATATGACCACTCATTATGAGCCTCAGTGAATAACTCATGGCTGTGGAGTATGGAGGAGACTAATTCATATCGCCCCCCATTTTGAGATTCCCTGAATAATACACACATGTGGAATAATCAGAAGTCTATTTCATATGGCCACTCATTAGGACCCCCAAAATATAATACACAACTCAGGAACCTTCAGTAATCTACTTCATATGGCCACCCAGAGAATTGCCTGAACTTGTCTTGCCTGGAATATACTTGCCTGAAATTGCATTGCCTGAAATTGCCTTTCCTGGAATTGCCTTGCCTTGAATCACCTAGAATTGCCTTGCATAAAATTGCCTTGCCTGGAATTGCCTTGCCAGGAATTGTCTTTTTTGGAATTGCCTATACATGCCTTGCCTAGAATTGCTTGGATTTGTTTTGCCTGTAATAGCCTTGCTGGAATTGCCTGGAATTGCCTTGCCTGACATTGCCTTGACTGGAATTGCCTGGAAATATCATGCCTGATTTGCCGTACCTGAAATTGCCTGAAATTGCTTTTTATATAATTGTCTTGACTTGAATTGGAGAGAATTGCTGTGCATGAAATTTCCTTGCCTGGAATTGCCTCGCCTGAAATTGCCTTGCCTAAAATTGATTGGACTTGCCTCTCCAGGGATTGCCTTGTCGGAAATTGATTGGAATTGCCTTTCCTGTAATTTTCTTGCCTGGAAATACCTGAAATTGCCTTACCTGGAATTGCCTGAAACTGCCTTTTCTGGAATTGCCTAGCCTAAATTTGAGTGAAATTGATTTGCTTTTAATTGTTTTTTTCTAAAATTGCCTTGCCTTGAGTTAAGTAGAATTGCCTTGCCTGAATTTGCCTTGAATTGCTTCACCTAAAATTGCTTTGAATAAAATTGACTGGACTTGCTTTTACTGGAATTGCCTCGCCTGAAATTGCCTTGCCTGGAAATGATTGGACTTGCTTCTACTGGAATTACATTTCCTGGAATTCCCTGAAATTGCCTTGCTTCGAATTGCCTTGCCTGAAATTGCCTGGAATTGATTTACCTGGAATTCCCTTGCAGGCAGTGGCCTGGGTTTATTTGCCTAGAATTTTCTTTTCTGGAATTGTGTAGAAATTCCTTGCCTGGATTTGCCTTGCATGAAATTTGCTTTAATCTTGTTGCCTAGAATTGCCTCGCCTGGGATTGCCTTGTCGGGAATCAATGGGAATTGCGTTTCCTGTAATTTTTTTGCCTAAAATTGCCTGGAAATCTTTAGCCTGGAATTGTCTGGAATTGACTTTTTTTGAATTTCCTTGCCTGGAATGGCCTGGAATTGACTTGCCTGGAATTGTTTTTTCTGAAATAGCCATGTTTTGAATTGCATAGAATTGCCTTGCCTGTAATTTCCTGGATAACCTTGCCTGAAATTGCCTTGCCTGGAATTGGCTGGAATTACCTTGCCTAAAATTGCTCTGTTTTGAATGGCCTACAATTGCTTTGCCTGGAACTGCCTTGCCTGGAATTGTTTGGAATTGCCTTGCCTGGAATATCTCTGCCTGGAATTTCCTGGAATTGCCTTGAGTGAAATTGCCTTGCATGGAATTTCCTGGAAATACCATGCTGGATTAGTCCTGCTTAAAATAGCCTGGAATTGCCTTGACTAAAATTGCTTTGCCTGGAATTGCCTGATTAGTCGTGCCTGGAATTTCCTTTTCTAGAGTTTCCTTGCCTTGAATTTAATAGAATTGCCTTGCCTGAAATTGCCTTACAGAAATTGTTTTTTATTGCCTTTCCTGGAATTGCCTTGCCTGGAATTGCCTTACCAGAAATTGCCTTGCCTGGGATTGCCTGAAATTGCCTTCTTGGATTTGCTTTCCTGAAATTGCCTTGTTCGGAATGCCTGGAATTGCCTTGCATAGAATTGGTTTTTCTTGGAACTGCCTGAGATTGCCCGGCATTTGTTTTATATGTATTTGTCTTGCCCGGAATTGCCTGGAATTGCCTTGCCTGAAATAACCTTACCGGAATGCCTGGAATTGCCTTGCCTGGAATGGCCTTGCCTGAATTTGCCTGAAATTGCCTTGCCTAGATTTTTTTTGAATTGATTTTCCTGGTATAGCCTTAATTGGAAATGTCTGGCATATCTTGGCTGTAATTTCTATGCCTTTAATTACCTGGAAGTACCTTGCCTGGAATATCCGTGCCTGGAATTACCTGAATTGACTTTTGGAATTGCCATGCCTGGAATTACCTTTCCTGGAGTTGCCTAAAATTGCTCTGTTTTGAATGGCCTACAATTGCTTTGCCTGGAACTGCCTTGCCTGGAATTGTTTGGAATTGCCTTGCCTGGAATATCTCTGCCTGGAATTTCCTGGAATTGCCTTGAGTGAAATTGCCTTGCATGGAATTTCCTGAAATACCATGCTGGATTAGTCCTGTAAAATAGCCTGGAATTGCCTTGACTAAAATTGCTTTTTGCCTGAATTGCCTGATTAGTCGTGCCTGGAATTCTTTTCTAGAGTTTCCTTGCCTTGAATTTAATAGAATTGCCTGGAAATTGCCTTACAGAAATTGTTTTATTGCCTTCCGAATTGCCTTGCCTGGAATTGCCTTACCAGAAATTGCCTTGCCTGGACTTGCCTGAAATTGCCTTCTTGGATTTGCTTTCCTGAAATTGCCTTGTTCGGAATGCCTGGAATTGCCTTGCATAGAATTGGTTTTTTCTTGGAATTGCCTTGCCTGAGATTGCCTGCATTTGTTTTATATGTATTTGTCTTGCCCGGAATTGCCTGGAATTGCCTTGCCTGAAATAACCTACCGGAATGCCTGGAATTGCCTTGCCTGGAATGGCCTTGCCTGAATTTGCCTGAAATTGCCTTGCCTAGATTTTTTTTGAATTGATTTTCCTGGTATAGCCTTAATTGGAAATGTCTGGCATATCTTTGGCTGTAATTTCTATGCCTTTAATTACCTGGAAGTACCTTGCCTGGAATATCCGTGCCTGGAATTACCTGGAATTGACTTTTTTGGAATTGCCATGCCTGGAATTACCTTTCCTGGAGTTGCCTAAAATTGCTTTTCCAGAAATTGCCATTTATGGAATTGCCTATAAATGCCTTGCCTTGAATTTTTTTGCCTGGAATTGGCTTTAATTGCCTTGCCTGTAATTTCCTGAAATTGCCTCTCTTGGGATTGCCTTTCCAGGGATTGCTTTTCCTGTATGTTTTTGCCTGGAATTCCCTGGAATTTACTTGCCTGAAATTTCCTTGCCTAGGATTGCCTTGCAGGGAATTGATTGAAATTGCCTTTTCTGTAATTTTATTGCCTGAAATTGCCTGAAAATTTTTTGCCTGGAATAGCCTGGAATTCCCTTTTCTGGAATTCCCTGCCTGGTGTTGCCTGTACTTGACTTACCTGAAATTGCCTTATCTGGGATAGGCTTGCCTTGAATTGCACAGAAATTTTTTGTGTGGAATTGCCTGAATTGCCTTTTCTGAAATTATGTTGCCTGGAGTTGCCTGGAGATGACTTGCCTGAAATTGCCTTTCCTTGAATTGAGTAGAATTGCCTTGCCTGAAATTGACTTGCCTGGATTTTTTTGGAATTGCATCACCTGAAATTGCTTTGCCTGAAATTTATTGGACTTGCCTTTTTTGGAAATGTTTTGCCTGGAATTGCGGGGAATTGTTTTGCCTAGAAATGTTTTGCCTGAAATTGCCTGGAATATTTTTGCCTGGACTTGCCTTTTTTGAAATTGCATAGAAATGCTTTGCCTGGAATTACCTTGCCTGGAATTCACTTTAATTGCATTGCCTAAAATTGACTCGCCTGGAATTGCCTTGGTGAAAATTGATTTGAATTGCCTTTCTTTAATTACCTTGGAAAGAAACAGTCACCAGAGTGAATCGGCAACCATCAGAATGGGAAAAATCTTGCAGTTTACACATCTGACAAAGGGTTGATATCCAGAATTTACAAAGAACTCAAACAGATTTACAGGAAAATAAACAAGCCCATTCAAAATGGGCAAAGGATATGAACAGAAACTTACAAAAGAAGACATACATGAGGCCAACAAACATATGAAAAAGTGCTCATCGTCATTGGTCATTAGAGAGATGCAAATCAAAACCACATTGAGATACCATCTCACGCCAGTTAGAATGGCGATCATTAAAAATCTGGAGACAGCAGATGCTGGAGAGGATGTGGAGAAATAGGAACACTCTTACACTGTTGGTGGAGTGTAAATTAGTTCAACCATTGTGGAAGACAGTGTGGCGATTCCTCAGGGACCTAGAAATAGAAATTCCATTTGACCCAGCAATCCCATTACTGGGTATCTATCCAAAGGACTATAAATCGTTCTACTATAAGGACACATGCACACGAATGTTCATTGCAGCACTGTTTACAATAGCAAAGACCTGGAACCAACCCAAATGCCCAACGATGATAGACTGGACTGGGAAAATGTGGCACATATACACCATGGAATATTATGCAGCAATCAAAATGATGAGTTTGTGTCCTTTGTAGGACATGGATGAATCTGAGAACATCATTCTCAGCAAACTGACACAAGAACAGAAAAAGAAATACCGTGCATATACTCACTCATAGGTGGGTGAGAAAATAAGAACACATGGACACAGAGAGGCGTCTACTATACACTGGGGACTGTTGGGGGAATGGGGAGGGACAGCGGGGGGCTGGGGGATAGCCTGGGGATGAATACCAAGTGTGGGTGAGGGGAGGAAAGAAAAGCACACTGCCATGTGTGTACCTATGCAACTATCTTGCTCGCTCTGCACATGTACCCCCAAACCTATAATGCAATAAAAATTAAAAAAAAAAAAAAGAAATGTCTGAAATTGCCTTATCAAAAATTGCCTTAACTGGGATTGTCTGGAATTGACTTTCCTGGAATTGCCTTTTCTGGAATTGCCTGGAAATTCCTTGACTGAAATTGTCTAGAATTGCCTTGCCTGAAATTGACAGTTTTGAAATTTCCTGAAATTGCCTTGTCTTGCATTTTTTGCCTCCAGTTGCCTGGAGTTTCCTTGCCTGGATTTGCCTGGAATAGCCTTGCCTGTAAATTACTGGAATATCCTTGAATGTAATTGCTTTGCCTGGAATTGCCTGGAAATACCATGCCTGGAATATCCGTGGGTGAAATTTTGTGGAATTGACTTGCCTAGAATTGCCTTTTCTGAAATTGCCTTTCCTCAAATTGCCTGAAATTGCCTTGCTTGGAATTGCCTTGCCTGTAGTTGCCTTGCCTGGAATTGCCTGAAGTTGCCTTGCCTAAAATTGTCACTTCTGGAATTTTCTTGCTTGGAATTGCCTGGATTGCATTGCCTGGGGTTTCCTGAAATTGCCTTGTCGGAAATTGTTTTGCCAAGAATTGCCTTGCCTGGAAGTGCCTTTAATTGCCTTGCTTTGAATATTTTTGCCTGGAGTTTCCTTGCCTGAAATTGCCTTTAGTTGCCTAGCCTGGATTTTCTTTCTCTGAAATTTTCTCAAATTTATTTGCCTAGAGATGTCTTGACTGGAATTGCCTTGAAATGCCTTGCTTGTAATTGCCTTGCCTACAATTGCCTTGCCTGGAATTTTCTGGAACTTCCTTGCTTGGAATTGCCTTGAATGCAATTTCCTGAAATTCCTTGCCTGTAATTGTCTTGGCTGGAATTGGCTGGAATTGCCTTGCCTGGAATTGCTCTTCCTTGAATGGCCTACAATTGCTTTGCCTGGAACTTGCTTGCACGAAATTGCTTGGAATTGCCTTGCCTAAAATTGACTTGCCTGGAATTGCCGTGCCTAGATTTGACTTGCCTGGAATTTTTCCAAATTGTTATGACTGGAATTGTCTTGCATGAATTTGCCTGAATTGCTTTGCATTGAATAGTGTTGCCTACAAATGCCCAGAATCGCCTTGGCTTTTATTGCTTTGCCTGTAATTGTCTGTTAATACCATGCCTGGAATATCTGTGCCTGAAGTTGCCTGGAACTGACTTCTGTGGAATTGCCTTGACTGGATTTTCTTGGAATTGCTTCTGAAATTGCTTTGCCTGGAATTTACTGGACTTTCTGTTTTTGGAAATGCCTTGCCTGGAATTGCCTGGAATTGCCTTGCCTGAAATAGCCTTGCCCAGAATTGCTTGCCTGGAATTGCCTGGAATTTTTTTTGCCTAAAATTGACATTTTTGAAATTGCATAGAGGAGATTTTTCAAGATGGCGTGGTGGGAACAACTCGGGATTGCAGCTCTCAGTGAAGGCATAGATGATGAGTCCTAGCTGCATTTTCAGATGGACCTTTGTTGCCCACAGAATGGGAAATTCCCAGGTGTAGGAGAGACACGGGACACCAGCGCAGCCCTTTAGCTTGCATGGCCATTTTGGCGGCCCACAGCAGTGGCACCCGCACAAAAACTCACTGGTCTGGGTGCCCTGTTAAACTGGCAATCTGAGATTTGGGAGGGCAGATTAACATATCCATCTGATTAAATGGGACTCGGACAGTGAGCCAGACCAGGAGATTCCTGGAAGCATGATTTGAGCCAGTGCAGTGGGTCGTGGCATGGAAATCACACAGATCTGCCCCTATCAGCAGGCGACTGAAACACCTGTGAGAGAGTCAACCATTCAACTTAAAAAAAAAGAGAGAGAGAGAAAGGACTTGAGGCAGGGAGCCAGGTGATCAGGCTCGGTGGTCCCACCCCACAGGGACAAACAAAGGTGATTCAAAACGCTCAGGGTTGAGAGTTTTACTGTGGGCTCAGCTGAATCCAGGATGGTGCAGCTCGTGGGGAGGGGCCTGCCACTACTGGATGCATCTGCCCCTACTGAGGTACACGCCCATTGCTGAAGCAGCCTGCCATTGCCGAGGCAACCCGCCATAACAGAGAGACTGCCAACAGGGCGAGCCCACCACAGTAGGGCAGAGCCCTGGCAGCAGGGCAGACCCTGTAGCAGGGTGGAGCCTCGGCAGGCAAATAGTGACTAGACTGCCTCCTAGCTGGGCAGGACAGTGCAATGGATACTCATAAAGAAAGCCCCAACTCCCTGACACAGAGCATCTGAGGGAAAAAAAATGGGGGGTTTTATAAGTTCTGCTGCAGCAGACCTAAACACACTGGCCCAACAACACTGAATGAACAATGGAGCTCACAGCTCAGCACTGAGCTCCTATAAAGTACAGACCATCTCCTCAAGCAGCTCCTGACCCCTGTATATCCAAAGAGTCACCTCAAAAAGGACTAATCAGACTGACATTTGGCAGGCATCATTCTGGGACAAAGATAGCAGAAGAAGAAACCGGTAGCATCCCTCTCTGTTCTGCAGCTGCTACAGGTGTACCCCAGACAAGCAGGGCCTGGAGTGGACCTCAGCACTCATACAGCAGAGGGGCTAGACTGTTAGAAGGAAAACTAAGTAACAGAAATACTTCATCATCAACAATCTGGGCATCCACCAGAGACCCAATCGAAAAGTCAGCAACTACTAAGACAGGTGGATAAATCCACAAAGATGGGAAGAAACCAGCAAAAAGGAGGAAAACACCAAACCAAAACACCTCACCTCCTACAAAGGACCAAAACTCCTCACCAGCAAGGGAACAAAGCTGGATGGAGAATGAGTGTGACAAAATGATGGAATCAGACTTCAGAAGGTGGATAATGAGAAACTTCAGTGAGCTAAAAGAACATGTTCTAAATCAATGCAAAGAAACTAAGAACCTTGAAAAAGATTTGAAAAAGATTCGAGGAAATGATAACAAGAATGGACAACTTAGAGAGGAATATGAATGAATTGAAGGAGCTGAAAACACAACACGAGAACTTCACAAGCATGCACAAGTTTCAACAGCCGAATTGACCAAGCAGAAGAAAGAATATCAGAAGTCAAGATCAACTCAATGAAATAAAATGAGAAACCAAGATTAGAGAAAAGTGCAAAAAGGAATGAACAAAATCTCCAAGAAATGTGGGACTATGTGAAGAGACCTAACCTACGTTTGATAGGTGTACCAGAATGTGATGAAGAGAATGAATCCAAGCTGGAAAATACTCTTCAGGATATTATCCAGGAAAATTTCCCCAACCTAGCAAGGCAGGCCAATATTCAAGTCCAGGAAATACAGAGAACACCACAAAGATATTCCACAAGAAGAGCAACCCCAAGGCACATAATTGTCAGATTCACCAGGGTTGAAATGAAGAAGAAAATACTAAGGGCAGCCAGAGAGAAAGGTCGGGTCACTCACAAAGGGAAGCCCATCAGACTCACAGCAGATCTGGCAGAAACTCTACAAGCCAGAAGAGAGTGGGGCCAATATTCAACATCCTTAAAGAAAAGAACTTTCAACCCAGAATTTCATATCCAGCCAAACTGAGCTTCATAAGTGAAGGAAGAATAAAATTTTGCCAACAAGCAAGTACTCAGAGATTTTGTCACCACCAGGCCTGCTTTACAAGAGCTCCTGAAAGAGGCACTACACATAGAAAGGAACAACCAGTACCAGCCATTCTAAAACATACCAAATGCTAAAGAGCATCAACAAAATGAAGAATCTGCATCAACTAATGGGCAAAACAGCCAGCTAGCATCAAAATGGCAGTATCAAATTCACACATAACAATATTAACCCTAAATGTAAATGGGCTAAATGCACCAATCAAAAGACACAGACTGGCAAATTGATAAAAACCAAAACCCATCGGTGTGCTGTATCCAGGAAACCCATCTCACATGCAAGGATACACAAAGGCTCAAAATAAAGGGATGGAGGAAGATTTACCAAGCAAATGGAGAGCAAAAAAAGCAGGAGTTGCAATTCTCATCTCTGATAAAATAGACTTTAAAGCAACAAAGATCAAAAGAGACAAAGAAGGTCATTACATAATGGTAAAAGGATCGATACAACAAGAAGAGCTAATGATCCTAAATATATATGGACCCAATACAGGAGCACCCAGATATATAAGGCAAGTTCTTAATGACTTACAAAGAGACTTAGACTCCCACACAATAATAGTGGGAGACTTTAACACTCCACTGTCAATATCAGACAGATCAACCAGACAGAAAATTAACAAGGATATCCAGGGCTTGAACTCAGACCTGGAACAAGCAAACCTGATAGACATTTACAGAACTCTCCACCCCAAATCCACAGAATATACATTCTTCTCAGCACCACATCACACCTACTCCAAAATTGACCACATAATTGGAAGTAAAGCACCTCAGCAAATGCAAAACAACTGAAATCATAACAAACAGTCTCTCAGACCATAGTGCAATCAAGTTAGAACTCAGAATTCAGAAACTAACTCAGAACCGCACAGCTTCATGGAAACTGAACAACTGGCTCTTGAATGTTGATTGGATAAACAATGAAATGAAGGCAGAAATAAAGAAGTTCTTTGAAACCAACGAGAATGAAGACACAACATACCAGAATCTCTGGGACACATTTAAAGCAGTCTGTAGAGGAAAATATATAGCAATAAGTGCCCACATGAGAAGAGTGGAGAGATCCAAAATTGACACCCTATCATCAAAATTGAAAGAGCTAGAGGAGCAAGATCAAAAAACTCAAAACCTAGCAGAAGACAAGAAATAACTAAGATCAGAGCAGAACTGAAGGAGATAGAGACAAAAAACCCTTCAAAAATCAATAAATCCAAGAGCTGGTTTTTCAAAAGATCAACAAAATAGACAGACCACTAGCCAGACTGATAAAAAGAAAAGAGAGAACAACCAAATAGATGCAATAAAAACGATAAAGGAAATCACCACAGATTCCACAGAAATTCAAACCATCATCAGAGAATACTACAAACAACTCTATGCACATAAACTAGTAAACCAGGAAGAAATGGATAAATTCCTGGACACCTGTGTCCTCCCAAGCCTAAACCAGGAGGAAGCCAAAACTATGAATAGACCAATAACAAGGTCTGAAGTTGAGGCAGCAATTAAGAGCCTACCACACAAAAAAGCCCAGGTCCAGATGGGTTCACAGCCGAATTCTACCAGACACACAAAGAGGAGCTGGTACCATTCCTTCTGAAACTATTCCAAATAATCCAAAAGAGGGAACCCTTCCCAAATCATTTTATGAGACCAACATCATCCTGATACCAAAACCCGCAGAGACTCAACAAGAAAAGAAAACTTCAGGCCAATATCCATGATGAACATAGATGCAAAATCTTCAATAAAATACTGGCAAACCGATTGCAACAGCACATTAAAAAACTTATCCATCATGATCAAGTAGGATTCATCCTGGGATGCAAGGCTGGTTCAACATACGCAAGTCTATAAACGTAATTCACCACATAAACAGAACCAAAACAAAACCACATGATTATCTCAATTGATGCAGAGAAGGCATTTGACAAAATTCAACAGCCCTTTATGCTAAAACCCTCAATAAACTTGGTATTGATGGAACATATCTCAAAGTAATAAAAGCTATTTATGACAAACCAACAGCCAATATCATACTTAATGGGCAAAACTGGAAGCATTCCCTTTGAAATGGCACTAGACAAGGATGCCCTCTCACCACTCCTATTCAACATAGTACTGGAAGTTCTAGCCAGAGCAATCAGGCAAGAAAAGAAATAAAGGGTATTCAAATAGGAAAGGTGGAAGCCAAATTGTCTCTATTTGCAGACGACATGATAGTATACCTAGAAGACCCCATCACCTCAGCCCAAAAGCTCCTGAAACTGATAAGCAACTTCAGCAAAGTCTCAGGATATAAAATCAATGTGCAAAAATCACAAGCATTCCTATACACCAATAACAGACTTAAAGAGAACCAAATCAAGAATGAACTGCCATTCACAATTGCTACAAAGAAAATAAAATACCTAGGAATACAACTTACAAGGAATGTAAGGACCTCTTCAAGGAAAACTACAAACCACTGCTCAACGAAATAAGAGAGGACACAAACAGATGGAGAAACATTCCATGTTCATGGTTAGGAAGAATCAATATCGTGAAAATGGCTATACTGCCCAAAGTAATTTACACAATCAATGCTATCCCCATCAAGCTACCATTGAATTTCTTCACAGAACTGGAAAACCACCATGAACTTCATATGGAACCAAAAGAGAGCCTGACAGCCAAGTCAATTCTAAGCAAAAGAACACAGCGGAGGCATCACACTACCAGACTTCAAACTATACTACAAGGCTACAGTAATCAAAACAGCATGGTACTGGTACCAAAACAGAGATATAGACCAATGGAACAGAACAGAGGCATCGGAGGCAACACAACATATCTACAACCATATAATCTTTGATAAACCAGACAAAACAAGCAATGGGGAAAGGATTCCTGTTTAATAAATGGTGTTGGGAAAACTGGCTAGCCATGTGCAGAAAGCAGAAACTGGACCCCTTCCTGACACCTTACACTAAAATTAACTCCAGATGGATTAAAGACTTAAACATAAGACCTGGCACCATAAAAACCCTAGAAGAAAATCTAGGCAAAACCATTCAGGACATAGGAGTAGGCAAGGACTTCATGACCAAAACACCAAAAGCATTGGCAACAAAAGCCAAAATAGACAAATGGGACCTAATCAAACTCCACAGCTTTTGCACGGCAAAAGAAACAGTCACTAGAGTGAATCGGCAACCAACAGAATGGGAAAAATCTTTGCAGTTTACCCATCTGACAAAGGGCTGATATCCAGAATTTACAAAGAACTCAAACAGATTTACAGGAAAAATAAACAAGCCCATTCAAAATGGGCAAAGGATATGAACAGACACTTTACAAAAGAAGACATACATGAGGCCAACAAACACATGAAAAATGCTCATCATCACTGGTCATTAGAGAGATGCAAATCAAAACCACATTGAGATACCATCTCACACCAGTTAGAATGGCGATCATTAAAAAATCTGGAGACAACAGATGCTGGAGAGGATGTGGAGAAATAGGAACACTCTTACACTGTTGGTGGGAGTGTAAATTAGTTCAACCATTGTGGAAGACAGTGTGATGATTCCTCAAGGACCTAGAAATAGAAATTCCATTTGACCCAGCAATCCCATTACTGGGTATATATCCAAAGGACTATAAATCGTTCTACTATAAGGACACATGCACACGAATGTTCATTGCAGCACTGTTTACAATAGCAAAGACCTGAACCAACCCAAATGCCCATCGATGATAGACTGACTGGGAAAATGTGGCACATATACACCATGGAATATTATGCAGCAATCAAAATGATGAGTTTGTGTCCTTTGTAAGGACATGGATGAATCTGGAGAACATCATTCTCAGCAAACTGACACAAGAACAGAAAATGAATACCACATATTCTCACCATAGGTGGGTGAGAAAATGAGAACACATGGACACAGGAGGGGGTACTACACACTGGGGTCTATTGGGGAATAGGGAGGGACAGTGGGGGGGGAGCTGGGGAGGGATAGCCTGAGAAATGCCATGTGGGTGAAGGGAGGAAGGCAGCAAAACACACTGCCATGTGTGTACCTATGTAACTATCTTGCACGTTCTGCACATGTACCCCAAAACCTAAAATGCAATTAAAATAAAAAGAAATTGCATAAAATGCTTTGCCTGGAATTGCGTTGCCTGAAATTTGCTTTAATTGAGTTGCCTAGAATTGCCTCGCCTTGAATTGCCTTGCCGGAATGTTTTTGGAATTGCCTTGCCTGGAATTGCATTTCCTGGAATTGCCTAAAATTGCCTCGCTTGAAATTGTTTTGCCTGGATTTGATTGGACTTGCTTTACTGAATTGCCTAATAATACCATGCCTGATTTGTCGCCAGGAATTGCCTTTTCTTGAATTTCCTTTAATTGAATTGTGTAGAATTGCCTTACATGAAATTGCCTTGCCTGGAATTGCCTGAAACTGCCTCGCCTGAAATTGCTTTGACTGGCAATGATTGGACTTGCCTTTACTAAAATGACCTTGCCTGGAATTGTCTGGAATTGCCTTGTCCCAAATTTCTTGCATGGATTTGCCTCAAATTGCCTTGCCTGAAATTGCCTTGAATTTCTTTACCTGAAATTATTTTGCAGGAAATTGTCTGGAATTTTCTTGCCTGGAATTGACTTTTTGGAAATTGCAAAAAAATGCCTTGCCTGAAATTTTCTTACCTGTAATTTGATTAAATTGTCTAGCCTGAAATAGCCTGGATTGTGCTTTACTTTACTAAAATTTCCTTGCCTGGAATTGCCTGGAATTTCCTTGCCTGGAATTGACTTCTTTGGAATTGTGAAGAAATGCCTTGCCTGGAATTTGCTTAAATTGCTTTGCCTGGAATTCCCTGGAATTGCCTCTCCTGAAATTGCCTTTTCGGGAATTGATTGGAATTGCCTTTCCTATAATTGTCTTGCCTGAAATTGCCTTGCCTGAAATTTTCTTGCCAGGAGTTGCCTGGAATTACCTTTTTTGGAATTGCCTTGAAATGCTTTGCCTGGAATTGCCTCGACAGAAATTTTCTTTTATTGCCTTTCTTGGAATTGCCTTGCCTTAAATTGACTGACCTAAAATTCCCTTGCCTGGTATATCCTGAAATTGCCTTTTCTTGTTTTGCCTTGACTGAAATTTTCTGGCCCAGAATGCCTGGAATTGCCTTGCCTCGAATTTTTTTTTAATTGCCTTGCCTGGGATTGCCTGGAATTGCCTTTCCTTTATTTGCCTTGCCTCAAATTGCCTTACCAAAATGCGTGGAATTGCCTTGCCTGGGTTTGCCTGAAATTGCTTTGTCTAGATTTCCCTGGAATTGTATTCTCTGGTATAGCCTTTAGTGGAAATGCCTGTAATATTGTTGGCTGTAGTTGCTTTGACTTTAATTGCCTGGAAATAACTTGTCTGAAATATCCGTGCCTGGAATTACCTTGAAATGAACTACCTGGAATTGCCTTGCCTGAAATTGCCTTGCCAGGAATTGCCGTTTTTGGAATTGTCTATAAATGCCTTCCCTGGAATTGCCTTGCCTGGAATTGGCTTTAATTGTCTTGCCTGTAATTTCTTAAAATTGCCTCGCCTGGGATTGACTTTCCTGGGATTGCCTGAAATTGCCTTTCCTGTATCTGCCTTGCCTGAAATTGCCTGGAATTTACTTGCCTAAAATTGTCTTGGCCAGAATGCCTGGAATTGCCTTGGAGGAAATTGCCTTTTCTTGGAATTTCCTGGAATTCGTTTTCTGGATTTTTTTTTCTGGAATTGCTTTTAATTGCCTTGCTTCAAATATCCTTGCCTGAAATTACCTTGCCTGTAATTGCCTGAAATTGTCTTTTGTAATTGCCTGTAATTGCCTTGCCTAGAGTTTCTTGGAATTGCCTTGCCTTGAGTTGCCTGGAATTTTCTATCCTGAAATTGCCTAGAAATGGCTGGCCTGAAATGGCCTTGCCAGAAATTGGTTTAATTGCATTGCCTCGAATTGCCTTGTTTGGAATTCCATTGCCTCGAATTACCTTGCCTGAATTTTTTTTTTGAATTGCCTTGCCTGGTATAGCCTTGCCTGAAAATGCCTGGAATTGCCTTGCCTGGAATTGCCTTGACTGGAATTTTCTGGAAATTTTATGCCTGGAATACCTGTGCCTGGATTTGCCTGGAATTGCCTGGAATTGCCTGAAATTGTCTTTTGTAATTGCCTGTAATTGCCTGAAATTGCCTGGAATTGCCTTGAAATGCTTTGCCTGGAATTGCCTGGAATTTCCTTGCCTGGAATTGCCTTGCCTGGAATTGCCTTGCCTCGAATTTTTTAATTGCCTTGCCTGGAATGCTCTGCCTTGAATGGCCTACAATTGCTTTGCCTGAATTGCCTGGAATTTCCTTGCCTGGAATTGCCTGGAATTTCCTTGCCTGAATTGCCTTGCCTGGGTTTGCCTGAAATTGCCTTGCCTGAAATTGCCTTGCCTGAATTGCCTTGCCTGGAAGGGCCTTTAATTGCCTTGCTTCAAATATTTTGCCTGCAGTTTTCTTACTTGAAATTTCCTGGAGTTGTCTAGCCTGGATTTTCTTTCCTGAAATTTCCTCAATTTCTTTGCCTGGAGATGCCTTGCCTGGAATTGCCTGGAATTGCCTTGCTAGTAATTTCCTTGCCTGGAATTGCCTTGCGTGAAATTTTGAGAAACTTGCTTGCCTGAAATTGCCTTGCCTGAATTTTCTGGATTTCCTTGCCTGGAATTGCCTTGCCTGGAATTGCCTGAATTGCCTTGCCTGAATTGCCTTGCCTAGAGTTTCTTGGAATTGCCTTGCCTTGAGTTGCCTGGAATTACCTTTTTGGAATTGCCTTGAAATGCTTTGCCTGGAATTGCCTTGCCTGAATTTTTTGAATTACCTTGCCTGTAATTGCCTGAAATTGTCTTTTGTAATTGCCTGTACCAATCCTTGCCTAGAGTTTCTTGGAATTGCCTTGCCTTGAGTTGCCTGGAATTTTCTATCCTGAAATTGCCTAGAAATGGCTGGTGAAATGGCCTTGCCAGAAATTGGTTTAATTGCATTGCCTCCTTGAATTGCCTTGTTTGGAATTCCATTGCCTCGAATTACCTGCCTGAATTTTTTTTTGAATTGCCTTGCCTGGTATAGCCTTGCCTGAAAATGCCTGGAATTCTTGCCTGGAATTGCCTTGACTGGAATTTTCTGGAAATTTTATGCCTGGAATACCTGTGCCTGGATTTGCCTGGAATTGACTTCCCTGAATTGGCTTTTCTGAAATTGCCTAAAATTGCCTCTTGTCTAAAATTGCATTTTTTGGAATTTCCTGGAATTGCCTTGCCTGGAATTGGCTTGCCTGGAGTTGCCTGAAAGTGCCTTGCCAGGAATTGGCTTTTCATTGAATTGCAGATAAACACCTTGCCTGGAACTGCCTTTGCAAAGTCATTTAATTGCCATTTTGGAATTTTCTGGAACTGTCTTGCCTGCCATTGCCTGGATTGCTATGCATGGTGGTGCCTGAAATTGCCTTGTCAGAAGTAGTTTTGCCAGAAATTGCCTTGCCTGGAAGGGCCTTTAATTGCCTTGCTTCAAATATTTTTGCCTGCAGTTTTCTTACTTGAAATTTCCTGGAGTTGTCTAGCCTGGATTTTCTTTCCCTGAAATTTCCTCGAATTTCTTTGCCTGGAGATGCCTTGCCTGGAATTGCCTGGAATTGCCTTGCTAGTAATTTCCTTGCCTGGAACTGCCTTGCGTGAAATTTTGAGAAACTTGCTTGCCTGAAATTGCCTTGCCTGAATTTTCTGACTTCCTTGCCTGGAATTGCCTTGCCTGGAATGCTCTGCCTTGAATGGCCTACAATTGCTTTGCCTGAAACTGCCTTGGTGGAATTTCTTGAAATTGCCTTTTCTGGAACAGCCTTCCCTTAAATTGCCTGGAATTGCCTTTCCTGTATTTGCCTTGCCTAGAATTGTCTGAAATTGGCTTGCCTGAAATTGCCTTGTCCATAATGCCTGGAATTGCCTTGCCTGGAATGGCCTTTTCTGGGTTTGCTTGAAATTCGTTTCCTTGAATTTCCTTTTTTGGAATTTCCCTTCATTGCCTTGCTTTGAAAATACTTGCCTAGAATTGCCTTGCCTGGAATTGCCTGAAATTGCCTTGCGTGGATTTGCCTTGCCTGAAATTGCCTTGCCTGGATTTGCCTTGCCCAGAACTGCCTTGCCTAGAATTGGCTTGCCTGGAATTGCCTGGAATTGCTTATCTTGAAATTTTCTTGCCTGGAATCTCCTGGAACAGCTTTTTATGGAATTGCTTTGCCTGTAATTGCCTTGAGTGGAATTGCTTGAAATTGCCTGGACTGAAATTGCCCTGCCTTGAAAGAACTAAAATTTTTCTGCCTGCATCTGCCTTGCCTGAAATTGTTTGGAATTGTTTTGCCTATAATAGCCTTGCCTGAAATTGCCTGGAATAGAATTGTCTAAAATTGCTTTTCCTAGAATTGCCTGGAAATACCGTGCCTGATTTGCTGTGCCTGGAAATGCCTGAAATTGCCTTGGCTGTAGTTGCTATGCCTGGAATTGTCTTGAAATATTTTGCCTGGAATATCCGTGCCTGAAATTGCCTGGAATTGACTTCCCTGGAATTTCCTTGCCTGAAAGTGTATTTGCTGGAATTTCCTGGAATTTTCTTGCCTGGAATTGCCATGCCTGGAGTTGCCTGAAATTGCGTTGCCCAGAATTGCCTTGCCTAGAATTGCCTATTTTGCAATTGCATAAAAATGCTTTTCCTGGAATGGCCTTGCCTGGAATTCGCTTCAATTGTGTTGCCTGGAATTGCCTCGCCTGGAATTGCCTTGCCAGGAATTGATTGGAATTGCCTTTCCTGTAATTGTCTTGCTTAGAAATGCCTGGAATTGCCTTTCCAGAAATTGCCTTGCCTGGCGTTTCCTAAAATTTACCTGCCTGAAATTGCCTCTTCTGGAATTGCCTGGAAATACCTCCCCTGGAATTTCCATGACTGAAATTGCCTAGAACTGCCTTGCCTGACATTTACCGTCCTGAAATTTCCTAAAATTGCCTTGCCTTTTATTGATTTGCCTGGAATTGCCTTGCCTGAATTTGCCTTGCCTGAAATTGCCTTGCCTGGAATAGACTTGCCTGGAAATGCCTGAAATTGCATTGGCTGTAATTGCTTTGCCTGGAAATGGCTTGAAATACCATGCCTGGAATATCCGTGCCTGGAATTTCCTGGAATTGACTTCCGTGAAATTGCCTTGCCTAGAGTTGCCTAGAATTGTCTTGCCTGAAATTGCCTGGAATTGTTTTGCCTGGAATTGCCTTGCCGGAAATTGCCTTGCCTGAAATTGCCTTGCCTGGAATAGCCTGAAATTGCCTTGCCTGGAATTGCCATTTCTGGAATTTTCTAGAATTGCCTTGCCTGGAATTGCCATGCCTGCTATTGCTTGGATTGCCTTTCCTGGTATTGCCTTGAGTTAAATTGTCAAATATTCTTTTGCCAGAAATTGCGTTGCCTGGAAGTGCCTTTAATTGCCTTGCTTCAAATATTTTTGACTAAATTTTCCTTGCCTGACATTGGCTGGAGTTGCCTCTTCTGGATTTTCTTTCCCTGAAATTTTCTCGAATTTCTTTGCCTGAAGATGCCTTGCCTGGAATTACCTGGAATTGCCTTGCTTGTAACTGCCTTGCCTGGAATCGCCTTGCCAGTAATTGCCTTGGCTAGAATTGGCTCGAATTGCCTTGCTTGGAATTGCTCTGCCTGGAATTGCCTACAATTGTTTTGCCTGGAACTGTCTTGCCTGATATTGCTTGGAGTTGCCTTGCATAAAATAGCCTTGCTTGAAATTGCCTGGAATTGCCTTGACTGAAATTGCCTTGCCTGGAATTGCCTGGAAATACCATGCCTAATTAGTTGTGCCTGAAATTGCCTGGAATTTTCTTGACTAAATTTGCCTTGACTGAAAATGCCTGGAAATACCATGCCTGTTTAGTCGTTCCTGGAATTGGCAGTAATTGCTTTTTCTAAAATTTTCTTGTTTTGAATTGGGTAGAATTGCCTTTCCTGGAATTGCCTTGCCTGGAATTGCTGCATCTAAAATCGCTTTGCGTGGAATTGATTGGACTTGCCTTTCCAGAAATCGTTTTGCCCAGAATTGCTTGCGTGGAATTGCCTCAAATTGCCTTTTCTGGAATTGCCTGGAATTTCTTTACCTGGAATTTTTTGCCTAAAATTTTTTTGCCTGGAATTGACTTTTTTAGAATTGTGAAGAAAGGCCCTGCCTAAAATTGCCTTGCCTGGAATTTCCTGGAAATGCCTCGCCTGAAATTGCCTTGCTGGGAATTGATTGTAATTGCCTTTTCTGTAATCGTCTTGCCTGGAATGGCCTGGAATTTCCTTGACTTGAGTTTCTTGTAATTGACTTGCCTGAAATTGCTTTTTATGGAATTGCCTGGAGATGCTTTGCCTGGAATTGCCTTGCCTGGAATTGCCTTCCCTGGGATAGCCTGAAATTTTCTTTTCTGGAATTTTCTTCCCTGGAGTTGCCTGAAATTGCCTTTTTTGAAATTGCCGTTTCTTGAATTGCATAGAATTGCCTTGACTGGAATTGCCTTGCCTAGATTTTCCTGGAATTGCTTCACCTGAAATTGCTTTGCCTGGAATTTATTGTACTTGCTTTTTCTAGAAATGCCTTGCCTGGAATTGCCTGGCATTGCCTTGCCTGGAATTGTCTTGTGAGAAATGTTTTTTTTGGGGATTTCCGGAATTGCCTGGAATTGCCTTGCCTGGAATTTCCTAAAATTAACTTGTTTTGAATGGACTTTTCTGGAATTTTATGGAAATTTCTTGTTTAAAATTTTCTTGCCTGGAATTGCCTAGAATTGCCTTGCCTGAAATTGAAAGTCATGGTATTTTTTGGAATTGCCTTGCCTTGTGTTGCTTTGCCTGGAGTTGCCTGGAATTGCCTTGCCTGGATTTGTCTGGAATTTCCCTGCCTGGAATAGTTTTGCCTGGAAATGCCTGGAATTGCCTTGGCTGTAATTGCTTTTTCTGGAATGACCTGGAAATACCATGCCTGTAATATCTGTGCCTGGAATTGCCTGAAGTTGCCTTGCCTGGAATTGACATTTTGGGAATTTTCTGGATTTTCCTTGCCTGGATTTGCCTGGATTGCCTTGCCTTGTATTGCCTGGAATTGCCTTGTCAGAAATTGTTTTGCTAGGAATTTCCTTGCCTAGAAGTGCCTTTAATTGCCTTGCTTCGAACATTTTTGCCTGGAGTTTTCTTGCCTGAAATTGCCTGGAGTTGCCTAGCCTGGATTTTCTTTCCCTGAAATGTCCTCAAATTTCTTTTCTTGGAAATTCCTTGCCTGGAATTGTCCGGAATTGCCTTGCTTCTAATTGCCTTGCCTGTAATTTCCTTGCCTGGAGTTTCCTAGAATTGACTTTTCTGGAATTGCCTTGTCTTGAATTGCATAGAATTGCCTTGCGTGGAATTGACTGGAATTGCCTTTTCTGGATTTCTTTTGCCTGGAGTCGCCTGGAATTTACTTGCCTGCAATTTCTTTGTCTGCAATTGCCTAAAATTGCGTTCTCTGAAATTGCCTTGCCTGGAGTTGCCTGGAATTTACTTGTCTGGAATTGCTTTCTCTGGTATTGCCTTTTCTTCAATTGCGTAGAACTGACTTGCTTGAAATTGCCTTGCCTGGATTTTTCTGGAATTGGTTGGCCTAAAATTGCTTTGCCTGGAATTTATTGGACTTGTTTCATCTGGAAAGGCCTTGCCTGGAATTGCCTGGAATTGCCTTGCCCAGAATTGTTTTGTGTGTAATTGCCTGGAATTGCCTTTTTTGAAATTGGATAGAAACGCTTTGCCTGGAATTGCTTTACCTAGAATTCGCTTTAATTGCGTTGCTTGGAATTGCCTTACCTGAAATTGCCTTGCTGGAAATTGACTGGAATTGCCTTTCCTGTAATTGTCTTGCTTAGAAATGCCTGGAATTGCCTTGCCCAGAATTGCCTGAAATTACCTCGCCAGAAATTGCCTCTTCTTGGGTTGCCTGAAATTGACTTGCCTGGAATTGTCTTTTTTGGAATTGCCTGGAAATGCCTTGCCTGGTATTTTCTTGCCTGGAATTGCCTAGAATTGGGTTGCCTGAAATTGACAGTCCTGAAATTTCCAGGAATTGCCTTGTCTTGTATTGCTTTGCCTGCAGTTGCCTGAAATTGCCTTGCCTGGAATAGCCTTGCCTGAAAATGCCTGGCATAGCCTTGACTGTAATTGCTTTGTCTGGAATTGGCTTGAAATATCATGCCTGGAATATCCATGGCTGGAATTGCCTGGAAGTAACTTCCGTGGAATTGCCTTGACTAGAATTGCCTAGAATTTCTTTGCCTGAAATTGCCAGGAATTGCCTTGTTTGGAATTTCCTTGCCTGGATTTGCCTGAAGTTGCCTTGCCTGGAATTGCTATTTCTGGAATTTTCTGAAATTGCCTTTTTCAAAATTGTCTTTTCTGGAATTACCTGAATTGCCTTGCCTGGTATTGCTTGGAATTGCACTTTCAAAAATTGTTTTGCCAGGAACTAAATCGCCTGAAAGTTTTTTTAATTGACTTGCTTCGAATATTTTTCCTGGAGTTTCTTTGCCTGAAATTGCCTTTAGTTGCCTTTTTCTGAAATGTCCTCAATTTTTTTTTTGCCTGGAGATGCCTTTTTTGAAATTGCCTTGACTGGAATTGCCTTGCCTGAAATTTCCTGGAACTTTTATGCCTGGAATTGCCTTGAATGGAATATCCTGAATTGCCTTGCCTTTAATTGTCTTGGCTGGAATTGGAATTGTCTTGCTGGAAATGCTCTGCCTTGAATGCCTACAATTTCTTTGCCTGGAACTTTCTTGCCTAAAATTACTTAGAATAGTTGTGCCTAATGTAGACTTGCCTGGAATTGCCGAAAATTGCCTTGACTAAAATTGACTTGCCTAGAATCTCCTTGCCTAAAATTGACTTGCCTGGAATTGCCTCGAATTGCCTTGCCTGGAATTGCCTTTCCTGGATTTACCTTGCCTGGAATAGCCTTGCCAACAAGTGCCTGGAATTGCCTTGGCTGTAATTGCTTTGCCTGAAATTGACTGGAAAAAGCGTGCCTGGAATATCCATGCCTGGCATTTCCTGGAATTGTCTTCCCTGGAATCTTCTTGCCTTGAATTGCGTAGAATTGACTTATCTGAAATTGCCTTTCTTGAAATTTTCTGGAATTGCCTTGTCTGGAATCGCTTTGCCTGAAGTTGCCAGTAATTGCATTGTCTGGAATTGCCTTGCCTGAAATTGCCTTCCAAAAATTTCCTTTTTTGGAATTGCCTAAAAATTCCTTTCCTGGAATTGCTTGGAATTGCCTTGCCTGGAATAGCCATGCCTGGAATTCCTGAAATTGCCTTGCCTAAAATTGCCTTTACCAGAATTGCCTGGAAATACCAGGCCTGATTTGCCATACCTGGAATTTTCTGGAATTACCTTTTGTATAATTGCCTTGCCTTGAATTGGGTGGAATTGCCATGCCTGGAATTATTTTGTCTGTAATTGCCTCGCCTATAATTGCCTTGCCTGGAATTGATTGCACTTGCTTCTATGGAAATTGCCTTGCCTGGAATTCCCTTCTATTGCCTTGCCTCAAATTGAATTGCCTGTAATTGCCTGGAATTTCTATACCTGAAAATTTTTTGCCTGGAATTGCCTGGAATTTTCTTGCCTAGAATTGCCTACTATGGAATTGTGTAGAAATCCCTTTCCTGGAATTTCCTTGCCTAGAATTTGCTTTAATTGCATTGCCTGGAATTGCCTGGAATTGCCTCAGCTTGGATTGCATTGCCAAGAATTGTTTGGAATTGCTTTTCCTGTAGTTTTATTGTTTGGAAATGCCTGGAATTGCCTAGCCTGGAATTCCCTGAATTGCCTTTTCTGGAATTTCCTTACCTATATTTGCCTGAAATTGATTTACCTGGAATTGCCTTTTCTGGAATTTTCTTGCCTTGAGTTAACCAAAATTGTTTTGCCTGGAATTGCCCTTGGTTGGATTTGCCTTTAATTGCTTTGCCTGAAATTTCTTTGCTGGAATTGATTGGACGTTCTTTT
>JAKFGQ010000889.1:0-13105 GCA_021498475.1 Saguinus midas | reverse complement strand
CAAAGCAAGACAAATTCAGGCAAGTCAAGACAAGGCATAACCAGGCAAGGTAAAAAGCAAACAAATTCAGGCGCAAAAGCAAGGCAAATCCGATCAAGGCAAATTCAGGCAAGGCAGAGGCAAGGGCATAACCAGGCAAGGCAAAGCAAGGCAAATCCAGGCAGGCAAAAGCAAGCAAATCCGATCAAGAGGCAATCCAGGCAAGACAGGGCAAGACAGAGGCAGAGCAAGGCAAAACCAGGCAAGGAACAGAATCAGGCAAAACAAATCTGGGCAAGGCAGGACAAATGAAAATCCAGGCAAAACACCTGAGCAAAGAAAATCCAGGCAAGAAGTTCAGACCAAGACAAAGTTCAGGCAAGAGGCAAAACAAGGCAAGAGTTTAGGCAAGCAAATCGAGGAAAGGCCAATTTTGGCAAGAAACAACAAGGCAAAGGCAAATTCAGGCAAGGCAAGACAAAACAATGCATATTCAGGTAAGGCAAGGCAAGGCACATCCAGGCAAGGCAGGCAAATCCAGGCAAGGCAAGAAGAGTGCAGAGAATGCAAGGAAGGCAAATCCAGTCAAGACAAGGCAAATCCAGGAAAAGACAAGGAAAGTCAAGGAGGTCAAGTCAATTCCCAGCAAGGCAAGACAAATCCAGGCAAGGCAATGTGCTAGGGAAATACAAGGAATGCAAGGAAGGCAAATCCAGTGAAGGCAAGGCAAATCCAGGCAAGGCAAGGCAAATTCAGGCAATGCAAGGCAAGGCAAATTCAGGAAAGGCAAAGCAAGATAAATCCAGGCAAGGCAAGGCAAATCCAGGACATCACCTCGAGAGCTAACCTCTGAAGGCTTACAGGCTATTCAGATTGTAGAACATGCCATCAATCATCAAACCATTACCTTTGTAGACTATAATAAGCCACTTCAATTTATTATTTGTCAGACCTCATTATCACCCACTGCCGTGTTTTGGCAAACCGCACCACTAATGTGGGTGCATCTCCTAACACACCAAAAATCCTCAAACCATACTACCTCATGGTAGCAAATCTAATTATCCAAGGTCGAGCTATGGGCAGAGAGTATTTTGATCATGAACCATCTTTAATTGTCCAACCATATAGTAAAGAACAAGTTCAATGGCTTATGCAAACTAGTGAGGCTTGGCCTATAGCATTAGCTTCCTTTTCAGGACAATTGGATAACCATTACCCTCCCAATAAGCTAATTACCTTTGCAAACAGACATGAATTTATTTTTCCAAAGGTTACAAAATCTGAGCCCATTTCCGATGGACTCGTAGTGTTCACTGATGGCTTGTCCACAGGTATAGCTGCCTATGTCAGTCAGGGCCATAGAGTTTCAAACCCAGTCATCCTCAGCTCAGCTTACTGAATTACAAGCAGTCATAGCAGTATTCTCTGCTTTTCCTAATCACTCCCTGAACATTTATACTGACAGTGCATACATTGCTTAGTCTGTACCTAATTTAGAGACAGCTCCCATTATTAAACATACCTCTTCAGCTGCAGTATTATTTAAACAATTACAACAGTTCATCATTAAAAGAACTCATCCTTTCTTTATTGGGCACTTAGGGCCCACTCAGGATTACCTGGACCACTGTCACAAGGTAATCAACAAGCTGACTTGGCCACTCACATTTTTCATGCATATACTGCAGAAACCAAACATCCATTATCTCAAGCTCAACACACAGACAGCCTACATCACCTTAATGCTCACTCTCTTAGATTATTACATCACATCACCAGAGAACAAGCCAGACAAATAGTTAAGAAATGCACACAATGTACTACACACCTGCCTCTACCCCATCTGGGGTTTACCCTAGGGGTCTAGTCCCCAATGCACTCTGGCAAATGGATGTAACCCATATTTTGGAATTTGGCAACCTTAAATATGTTCATGTATCTGTTGATACCTTTAGTGGATATGTATTTGACACACTCCAGACAGGAGAAGCCACCAAGCATGTCATTGGACACCTACTACCTGCTTTTGCCACCCTTGGCTGTCCACAAAAAATCAAAACTGATAATGGGCCAGAATATACCAGCACTGCCTTTGCTCAGTTCTGCTCCCAATTAAACATACAACACATAACTGGCATCCCTTATAACCCTCAAGGACAAGGAATAGTTGAGAGAACCCATCTCACCCTAAAAATTACCCTTGAAAAAATAAAAAAAGGGGGTATGGTACCCCATTAAGGGGTCCCCCAGAAACCTCATAGCACAGTCACTTTTTATACTTAATTTTTTAACTCTGAACAAAGACGGACACTCCGCTGTGGAATGCCACTGGCAAGCAGAATCTCAAACAAAGTTTGCATCCATAATGTGGAAAGATCCTATGATTGGCTCTTGGCATGGGCCTGACCTCGTATTAATTTGGGGAAGAGGATCAGTTTGTGTATATGCAAAAGAAGCAGATTCTGCCAAATGGTTGCCAGAAAGACTGGTAAAACAAGTAGATAGTAAAGGAACACCAGGGTATGAAGATAATAACCCCTCCCAGGGAATATGCTAAGCCCTTAGGATTATCCCGCTTTTTCCTTTTTTCTTTTTCTTCAGAAACATGTGGACCTTAGTACTGATATTCCTAATAACCACTCTCATACCCAAGACTGACAGCAGATTTGGAGCACAGTATGATGTACAGCAAGTATTGAAGAGCATATATGATGAGCCCTGTGAATGTAAATTAGGAACTATATCCTCCCCACTCTCAACCTTTTCTAGCCAAATCAACTGTATAACCAAAATGGCATAACTTACTTATGGCAGTGACAAAAAGCCAGGCTATAAATGTGTTGCCAAACCACCTATGACAATAATTTTCCCAGGATCTCCCCAACCAGTCTGTAACTGCTCTGCAACAATATACCAGTCCATTCATAACAGCTGCTATAAGCAATATGCCACCTGCACCAGGAATAATAAAACTTACTTTACAACCTGGATCACTTATGCCTGATCCGGTTCTTTCAGGGGTGACTGGGCCTCCAGCTCACCGCTGGGTATTACCTATAAATATGCTTCAGCCCCTTGTCCAGAACCAAAAGGGCAGCCCATTTGTTGGGAAAGCAGCCCCACCATCCATGTCAGCAATGGAGGAGGCCCGCATGACCAGATGAGGTCTCATCATGTTCATGTTAAGGAAGTATTGAAAATGCTGTTTCCTACTCTATCTTATCACCCCTTAGCCTTACCTAAGCCTCGCCAATTGGAACCAGATGTCCAAACCCAAAATCTTGTTAAGGCAGTCCACAGTTTTCTCCTACACAGTAATTCCTCTTTAGCTAACAACTGCTGGATCTGCATGCCCCTAGGGTCACCCATGATTTTAGCCTTGCCTGCGATTGCCAATTACAGTACTAAGGGGACTCTTCATCTCCCCTTTGCAGTTCAGCCCCTGTCAAGCGTCTGTGTCAATGTCACTTGTTACCAAAGACCTTTTATGAATACCTCCTATGACATTGATGTTGGCTCAATCACAGACTCTTGTAATTGTGCTAGGGTTTTAAATGCCACCTTCAACATGTATGCCCCTACTGGACAAAGTTTTGTTTGTGGAAACAACATGGCTTTCTCTTATCTTCCTAAGAATTGGACGGGAATCTGCATGGTAGCTTCCTACTTCCTGATGCCAGCAGAGTCTCAGGGGATGACCCTATTCCCCTTCCCAATTTTGATGTTGTAGCAGGTAGAAACAAAACGGCAGTTCAATTCATCCCTTTGTTAGCTACCCTCGGGATTACGCTGCCTTTACCACAGGAACTGCGGGTTTAGGTTATTCCTTACATTCTTACCATCAACTTTCTCTACAATTAATTAACGATGTTGATTTACTCTCATCCACTATACAAGTTATTCAAGACCAACTTCCCTAGCTGAAGTAGTCCTACAGAACCGCCAGGCCTAGATCTGCTCACTGTTGAAAAGGGAGGACTGTGCCTTGCATTAGACGAGAAGTGCTGCTTCTATGCTAACCATTCTGGTGTTGTTAAAGATAAGATAAAAAGCCAACAAGAAGACTTGGCAAAAAGAAGACAAGCACTCTATGACAATTTTCTGTGGGGGATTAAATGGACTTCTCCCTATCTCCTCCCCTCCTCAGTCCTTTTGTTGCCTTTCTCCTACTCCTCACTGTTGGGCCTCTTATCATTAACAAGGTCATGGCTTTTGTTAAGCAACAGATTGATGCCATAAAATGCAGCCCCTACAGGTTCATTATCATAAGCTGGAAATGGCCAACAGAGATGGAGATGAATCAAGGCTGTGGTGAAAACTTGACTTGTACCACTTACCATCTCTGATATTGCCTGGTGAGATGGACCAGTTAGCCAATGACGGGCAACCTGAGAGCCTGACAGTAAGATGCTCCCACCTAAGACAGGGACCAGGACTCGAATCCTGCACCCTATGAGGATTTTTACCCTATGAGTAAGGCTAAAAGCATCACTGCAGGTGTGTCTCTTGACCTAAGACAGGCATGGTCCCCATAGGCAATCAGCCGCCCAAAAATAATAAAAATAAAAGAAGGACCTGTGGGAGGCGGCATCCATTTTGAGCATCTAGTAAGCTATCTTGTGACCCTGTTACCTAAGAGCCCACATCCTCTTTATCTAAATCCTACATTTCCTCTGAGTTGCAAGATCAGCTGGTGGTCTCATTACCATAGTTACCCCCTGATGTTAGCACTCAGATTTTCCCACCTTTACTTGTTTATAAGCAGTTGCATTGGGCCTAATAAACAAGACTTGATCAGATCCTTGACTTGTCTCCATTCTTCATCTCCTGTCTCTCTCTTAATCCCCACTCCCTCCCTAGGGTCCCGTTGTTTGTCCCACAGGCTGGGACACACCACAACCTCTGTCTCCTGGGTTCAAGTGATTCTCCTGCCTCAGCCTCCCAAGTAGCTGGGATTACAGGCATGTGCCACCACTCCCGGCTAATTTTGTATTTTTAGTAAAAATGGAGTTTCTCCATTGAGGTTGTCAGGCTGATTTCAAACTCCCAACCTCAGGTGATCCACCCACCTCGGCCTCCCAAAGTGCTGGAATTACAGGTGTGTGCCACCGCTCCCAGCCCATTGTTTTCCATTTCTGGTGTGGATAAGGCTTTATACCTAACTTCCACCCCAGGGAATTTCTCCTGAAACTACGTGCCCTCTTGAACTCATTTCTCCACCTCCTGTAGAGGAATTTATTGACTTTCCCCCTTTCCCCACAGTGTATTTTTTTTTTGCTGTTTTTATAATATTTTTTCTTCCAAAAAAAATTATTGAATAATCTATCAATAACCATTATCACATTTTCCCCATATTTATTCAGTTTGTCTTCAGACACTTCCACTCTACTTGTTTTTTATTCTCTAAGCAAAAACCAGGTATTTTTAAACAATGTTAGTTCTCTTTTCTCCATGCTGCGGCATAAATCTGTAATTACACAAGCCATCCATTTACTCTGGAGAAATCCGCCTTTGGATGGTACATGCTCTGCTTTTTAAAGTAACCATTCCTCTTACCCATCAATCAACCCGGCAGATTGAGAAGCGAATGCTGATACGTAACAGTTAAAAGATGCCAAAAGATGCTCTTGCCAGCAGGAAAGCCAGTCTCTGCCTCCCTGCTCTTAATGACTCCATTTCCCCCATTTTCTGTTCCCCTGGGGTGAGGAGATCAGAGACGTTTGCCTAAAAAGATATCTCGACAGTAATTGGGGGTTTGCGGTTTATCTAGGATCAAAGAGGGGACTTGAGCTCTGAACAGCTCAGTTTCCTTGTCTTAATTCTTCCAGTCTCTTAATCCCCCCCCAACAGAGTCTCACTCTGTCGCCCAGTCTGGAGTGCAGTGGCACCATCTCAGGTCACTGTAATCTCTGCTTCCCAAGTTGCTGGTATGACAGGCACCTGCCACCACGCATGGCTAATTTTTGTATTTTTAGTAGAGACAGGATTTCTCCATGTTGGCCAGGCTGGACTCGAACTCCTGACCTCAAGTGAGGCTCCCACCTCAGCCTCCCAAAATGCTTAGATTACAGACATGAGGTACCGTGCCAGGCCAGAGAATTTTATTATGGCCAGTTTTTATATACTCAGGGTGGAGGGAAAGTTAGAGTTCTGTTTTTAGGGTTTATGGCTGGCATTGCGGTAAAGGTGTTTGGCTTTCTAGGACTGTTCTTCTGTTACCAAAAGCTAAAATCAGCCCTGGATGGACGACTCTCAGGGTCCGGAGGCCGTAACACTGGCCGCCGCCACTGAAAGGTACGGACCCTGTGTGCTCGGCCCTCTTGCAGACAGCACTTGAAGGCTTGGGTTTTCCTGGATGTTTGTCTGGGAACCCGTGTGGGTGCGCCCAAGGCACCCTTTTTGTCCCCTGCTCGCCAGGGTGTCAGCCCGCTCCTTCTAGGTGTGTCTACTGCGGCATGCATCTGCGAATAGAAATCCGACCCCGTGTTTCGGGCCGGGCGCGGTGGCTCACGCCTGTAATCCCAACACTGGGAGGCCGAGGTGGGCGGATGATCGGGAGTTCTAGACCAGCCTGACCAACATGGAGAAACCCCGTCTCTACTAAAAATACAACAATTTCAGCCAGGCGTGGTGGAGCATGTCTGTAATCCCAGCTACTCCGGAGGCTCAGGCAGGAGAATTGCTTGAACCGGGAGGCAGAGATTTCGGTGAGCCAAGATCGCACCATTGCACTCCAGCCTGGACCACAAGAGCAAAACTCTGTGTTCAAAAAGTAAAGCCCTGTGCTGCTCCACACACCGACTCCATCTCGTCCCGGTCTTCCCTGCCTCCGGTTTGCACCCTCTGCTGTGAGCTTGCCTGGACCTGAGGCCAGGCAGTGCACAGCTCTGTGGCATGTGGCATCATGCTCAGTGTGACCTACCCAGAATTAAGCTGAGGGGAATGGGATGTAGGACCCCCAAACCCTCGCCCAGTGACAATGGGAGGGGAAGTGGCATTTTTCTCCCCTCGGATGGAGCGTGCTCAGTTGTAGAAATGCGACTCAACTTACTGAGATGATGTTCTGCCCTGCCAGTGCACCCTGTGGTCTTGACCTAGACAGGTGCTGAGGGTCCCACTGCTGTGATTAGCAGAACCAAACCGAGTGAGGTGCACAGGTATGTTACTCATGAGACTGGTCCTCCCAGCTCTTCTTGGTTTCCAGTGCCTTCTACTAAGTAGATGACCTTCCTAGGGACGTTAACCAGCCTTGCTGCTTTGCACTTAATGACCTTTCCTCCTTATCTTCTTGTTGGGCAGGTAAAGAAGCTATGTGGAAGAGTGTTTTCTTTTCAGGCCGCAGCATGTACTCTCTGCAGCACCAGGTAGCAGGGGACTCAACCCCTTGTTGCCTTTCCAGTTACATGAGTTTTTACTAGGGATTCCACACACACCCAGTTCACATTTGTTGTGATTTTGTGGTGGTGACGAGAAAAGGGTTGGCTAAGAAACTGAGCTGTGGAAAGAGGCAAGCGTTCACTGTTGCCACATATCCCAATGGGTGTGGCCAGGCCCCATGGGGGACATTCAGCCTCCATCAGAAGTAATCCAGAACCAAAGAACCTGGTGATATTTTTGTCACCGATCAGCAGAATGATGATGCTCAGAGCCACAAGTGTGTGAGAAAATGGCACCATGGATGGATTGGTGGAGTGTACAGGTAAGTCTTCATGGAAGGCCATTTGCTGGCAGATATCAGCATCTTAGATGGGCGTGCCAGGTGGCCAAGCATTCTCTTCAGCAGGCCTTCACATGAAGAGTCATTTCTAGTGGCAAAATTGGGAAGCAGCTTGTAACTCTCCATCAGTGGAGAATGGTCAGGCAAATTATGGGATGACCAACAATGAGATATCACACAGGCAGTGAAAAACAAGGTAGATGAAGATGGGCAGATGGAAAGAATGGGCTTGATGTGCTGTTAAGTGGAATAGTCATGCCCTATCCTGAGATGTGTTGGGAACAGCAGTTTGCCAAGATGGCTGAAGCAAAGGACCATAAAGGGCTGGCTTAAACTACAGACATTCGCTGTCTCAGTTCTGGAGGATGGAAGTCTGAAATCCAGGTGTTGGCTGGGTTCATTTGTTCTGTGGGCTGTGAAGGACAATCTGGTCAGTCCTCTCTCTAGCTTCCATTGGCTGGGTGGCACTCCTTGGCTTGTAGAAGCATCTCCCTTGTCTCTGCCTTCGTTTCTTCATGGCGTTCTCCCTGTGTACATCACTGTCTCTAACATCCCCCTTTTTGTAAGGATGCCAGCCATGTTGCATGTGGGTCAACCCTAATGACTTCAGTTCTGCTTGATCACCTCAGTAATGACTCTGTCCTTATGTATAAGGCAATTCTGAGGTGCTGGGTTTAGGACATATGGATTTTAGAAGAACACAATGCAACCCATCACAACGAAAAGCCCTGAAGTACAAACAAGCTTGGCATGTTCCCTCAGTGGACAGAAGGCCTTAGTGGCTGCAGGTTCCCTCAGTGGATGGAAGGCCTGAGTGGCTGCAGGTTCCCTCAGTGGATGGAAGGCCTGAGTGGTTGCAGGGTGGTGAATAAAGGGGAGAGGAGAGGATATGGCTGGGGTGGGAAGCCTCTGAGGCATCTCAAGAGGCTATGACTGGGCTGATGTTCTGGCTTCCAGCCAATGGCTCCTTCTGAAGCACAGGGCTGTACTCCATGCAGGAGGGGACCCTCTCCCAAGGTACACACACAGGAGTCAGGGACCCAGACAAGTGGCATGAGAAGTCAGAGCATGTGTGACTGTGGGCGGCGCCTCATTCTCCTCAGCCATAGACTGGGCATCACGATAGCAATGACCCTGCTGGGTTACTTGAGGATTAAATTTGATGATCCGAGGATCATGCCATCCCAGAGGGTGGCACGTGGAAGGCATGTGTGTGTGTGTGAGGAGTGGCAGTTGTTCTGATTCTCATTTTTTTATTCAGCTCGGATCCGGGACATGGGTGTCTGCTGACATGGAGTGCAGTGGTGGGGGAAAGGGCTTGAGGAAGGTGGCACCCAGAGGGGTGGGGAGGAGATGTCTGACTGAGGACCGTCTGAGGTCATGGTGCATTCTGAGAGCATAGCTAAGATTGGCTATCAAGGATGTGGGCTCAGCAGCCCTGCAGTAGGAGCCTGGAAGGTCAGTGCATTGGTGGCAGCAAGGCCAAGAGCACTGAGAGTACTGGCAGGGTACTGTAGGGGAAACAGAAGAGAAGCAGAGCAAGGGACTGCCCTTATGTACTGGAAGATGGCTAACACTGGCCCTGCCTCTCCACTGTCTAGGCCAAGGGAGCCCCCTGTCCTCTGTGTGAGGGTGGTGAGTGGGGAGCAGGGGTGATGTGGGTGGTGAGTGGAAAGCGTGGGTGATGTGGGTGGTGAGTGGGGAGTGTGGGTGATGTGAGCGGTGAGTGGGGAGCAGGGGTAATGTGGGTGGTGAGTGTGGAGTGGGGGTGATGTTGGTGGATTATGGAGTGGAGGTGATGTGGGTGGTGAGTGTGGAGTGGAAGTGATGTGGGTGAGTGTGGAGTGGAGGTGATGTGGGTGTTGAGTGGAGTGGGGTGATGTGGTGTTAAGTGGGAGTGGAAGTGATGTGGGTGGTGAGTGGGGAGTGGAGGTGATGTGGGTGTTGAGTGGTGAGTGGGGGTGACAAGGGTGCTGAATGGTGAGTGGGGGTGATGTGGGTGTTGAGTGGAGAGTGGGGTTGATGTGGGTTGGGAGTGGGGAGTGGAGGTGATGTGGGTGGGGAGTGGGGGTGATGTGGGTGGTGAGTGGGGAGTGGAGGTGGAGTGGGTAGAGAGTGTGGAGTGGAGGTGATGTGGGAGGTGAGTGGGTAGTGTTGGTGTTGCGGGTGCTGAGTGGGGAGTGTGGGTGATGTGGGTGGTGAGTGAGAAGTGGAGGTGATGTGGGAGGTGAGTGGGGAGTGAAGGTAATGTGGGTGGTGAATGTGGAGTGTAGGTGGCATGGGTGGTGAGTGGGGAGTGTGGGTGACATGGAAGGTGAGTGGGTAGTGGAGGTGACATGGGGTGGTGGGCAGGGACTGTGGAGTTATGCCAGCTGTGCTGAGTAGGGGATTTGGGGCTGAACTGTGGGTTGTTTATAGGGGGATATAGGGTTATGCTGGGGGTCATGAGAATTTTCTGTGCTTTCACTTACCAGTGTGTTTTCAGCGATAGGCTGGGAGTTCTAGAAACGAACGACACAGAATACAAGGCTCAGTGTTCCAATTTGTAACCCACTTCAGACGGTGCACACAGGCTCTCCCTTTGTGTGGGCACCGAATGGGTGAGTGTCCTGAGTACCTGCAGGCAGCTCTCCCTCCACATACCTCAAATCTACAGGACACAGAGGTGAGGAGCTGCAAACACAGAATCTGCACTGGCCAGGGGCCTTCCTGCAACCACAGCTGCTGAGCCACCCACTCAGGGCCCAGTGGCCTTAGGACAGGTTCCCCTCCTGTCTACACTCAGTGGAGGTGGGGCAGGGTCTCCTGTGTACACTAGGTGCAGGTGGAGGTGGGGCAGTGTCTCCTCTTGTCTACACTGGGTGCAGGTGGAGGTGGGGCAGGATCTCCTGTCTACACTGGGTGCAGGTGGAAGTGGGGCAGGGTCTCCTCTTTCTACACTGGGTGCAGCTGGAGGTGGGTAGGGTTTCCTCTGTCTACACTGAGTGCTGGTGGAGGTGGGGCAGGGTCTCCTCCTGTCTACACTGGGTGCAGGTGAAGGTGGGGCAGGGTCTCCTGTCTACACATGGTGCAGGTGGAAGTGGGGCAAGGTCTCCTGTGTACACTGGGTCCAGTTAGAAGTGCAGCAGGGTTTTCTTCTGTCTGCACTGAGTCCAGGTGGAGGTGGTGCAACATGTCCTGTCCACACTGGGTCCAGGTAGAGGTGGGGCAGGGTCTTTTTGTGTGTACACTGGGTGCAGGTGGAGGTGGGCAGGGTCTCCTCTTGTCTACACTGGGTGCAGGTGGAGGTGGGACAGGGTCTCCTGTCTAAACTGGGTGCAGGTGGATGTGGGGCCAAGTCCCCTCCTGTCTACATTGGGTGCAGGTGGAGGTGGGGCAGGGTCTCCTTCTGTGTACACTGGGTGCAGGTGGAGGTGGGGCAGGGTCTTCTTCTGTGTACACTGGGTACAGGTGGAGGTGGGGCAGGGTCTCCTGTGTACACTGGGTGCAGATGGAGGTGGGGCAGGGTTTCCTTCTGTCTACACTGGGTGCAGGTGGAGGTGGGGCAGGGTCTCCTCCTGTCTACACTGGGCCCCTGGGGCTTGCACCCACCTCTGCACACGTGCAGCTGGTACTGGAACTCCAGGTCATGCAGGCGCTGGTGCGTCCTGGGCTCTTTTCAGCACCCCAGACACTGTATCTTGTTACAGGTCATGGTGATGTTGCTGGGCATGTCGAAGCATTCTGTAATGAGGGTGCGGACTCACCCTGAACCCGGGCACATGTCCCCCCCACTCCTCCCAGACAAAGTGGCTCACGCCTGTGATTCCTGCACTTTGGGAGACCGAGGCGGGTGGATCACCTGAGGTCAGGAGTTCGAGGCCAGCCTGGCTGATATGCTGAAATGCCATCTCTACTAAAAATACAAAACATTAGCTGCCTGGGAGGCTGAGGAAAGAGAATTGCTTGAACCCCAGAGGCGAATCTTCATGGACAGCCATAGAAGGGAGGCTGTGGGAGCCGGGCAAATGGACAGGCAGGTGCCAGGCACAGCAGAGATGCCCACGGGCAGGGCCCCAGGTCGGAGGTGGGATGGTCTGGGCAGTGTCCAGGGCCTCAAGAGGCTGGGGGTGTCCAGGGGATAAAAGAGGCTGTAAGTGGGGTGCGGCAGGCTTGGGAAGAGGACAGGGTGTGGGTTTGGGGCTCACCTCCAATACACCAGCCTGGAGAAGGTGCTGCTGAGGAAGGAAGGAAGGAAGGAAGGAAGGAAGGAAGGAAGGAAGGAAGGAAGGAAGGAAGGGGAGAGGGAGGGAGGAGGAATGGAGTGAAGGAGAAGGGAGGGGAGGAAGGAATGAGAAAAGACGGAGATAGATGGGGACACAGAGTGGCGTCATCTTGTCTCACTGCAGCCTCCACCAAGATTCAACCGATTCTCCTGCCTCAGCCTCTCAAATAGCTGGGATTACAGGCACCTGCCACCACACCCGGCTAATTTTGCATATTTATTAGAGACTCGGTTTCTCCATGTTGGCCAGGCTGGTCTCCAACTCCCGACCTCAGGTGATCCACCCGCCTCGACCTCCCAAAGTGCTGGAATCACAGGCGTGAGCCTCCGTGCCCGGCCAGTTACATAGATTTTAAGGCAAATTTCTTCTCACCTATAAACAGGACATTGTATGATTTATTTCTTTCTCTCTCTCTCTCTCTTTTTTTTTTGTCAGCATTTTTGCAAGCGAGTTATTCTCACCAATTTTGTTTGTGTCCAAAAGGGAATCGAAGAACCAAGAACTGGATCACGGCTTCTCGACTGGTTCCAGTCACCAGGAAGTAATTTCGGGAGGTTAACCCCGTCAGGTTCATCAGGTGACACCCCACGTGGGTGCCCGCATCCTGCATGTAATAAGGACACTGAATGTCCCTTCCCTGAAGGATTACAAAGTGTTCAGAAACCAGCGGGGAAAATCACACAGAACAAAAACACAAATCCACAAAGAAACACCACGAAAACACAAAACACGAACAGAAAACAAACACTTTGAGAGGCCGAGACAGTTGAACCACGAGGTCAAGAGATCGAGACCATCCTGGCCAACATAGTGAAACCCCGTCTCTACTAAAAATACAAAAAAAAAATTAGCCGGGAGAGGTGGCACATGCCTGTAATCCCAGCTACTCAGGAGGCTGAGGCAGGAGAATCAAATGAATTCGGGAAGCCAAGTGTGCAGTGAACGGAGGTCGTGCAGCTGCACTCCAACTGGGCGCCTGGTTACAGAGTGAGACTCTGTCTAAAAAAAAAAAAAATACAAAAAATAACCTGGGCATGGTGGCTCATGCCTGATATCCCACCGCTTTCAGAGGTGAGATGGATGGATCACTTGAGATCAGGAGTTCAAGACCAGCCTGGCCAAAATGACAAAACCCCGTCTC
>JAKFGQ010000888.1:0-13111 GCA_021498475.1 Saguinus midas | reverse complement strand
GAAGGAGAGAGTTCTCCTTACAGTATATACTCCCATTCACTCAGGAATGTCCAAACGCAGCTCTTGGTAGAAGCATGTTTTTAACTCCTGAATCTAAAGGGAGATTTAACTCACTTAGCTGAACAAACGCATATCAGAGAAGATTGAAGGATATGTTGCTTCTGTGTTTTAGGCAGAGTTTCACTGCTATTTCGTTATATGCGGGAATAGTGCTGGAAAGGCCTGTGTTGGGAACTCTCCACAAAAAACGTTTCCAGACTTTCCCTTCAACACATGAGTTTAACTCTGTAAGTTAAATGCACATTGACAACCATTCTGTTAGGTAGCTCCGTTTTGATTTTAGAAGCAGAGAGTTCTCCTTACAACATATACTCCCTTTCACTCAGAAATGTCTAAATGCAGCTCTTGCCAGAAATGTGTCTCTAACTCCTGAATCTAAAGGGAGATGTAACTCACTTAGCTGAACAAAGGCACAGCAGAGCAGATTGAAGGAAACGTTTCTGCTGTGTTTTAGGCAGAGTTTTACTTCTATTTTTTTATATGCGGTGCAACAGATACTCATAAAGAAAGCCCCAACTCCCTGAGACAGAGCATCTAAGGAAAAAAAAAAGAGTGGTGTTTATGAGTTCTGTTGCAGCAGACATAAACAACCTCCCAACAACCCTGAATGAACAACGGAGCTCACAGCTCAGCACTGGAGCTCCTATAAAGCACAGACCATCTCCTCAAGCAGCTCCCTGACCCCTGTATATCCAAAGAGTCACCCCAAAAAGGACTAATCAGACTGACATTTGTGGCATCATTCTGGAACAAAGACAGCAGAAGAAGAAACTGGTATCATCCCTCACTGTTCTGCAGCTGCTACAGGTATCCCCAGACAAGCAGGGCCTGGAGGACCTCAGCACTCATACAGCAGAGGGCTAGACCATTAGAAGGAAAACTAAGTAACAGAAATACTTCATCATCAACAATCTCAGATCCACACAGAGACCCAATTGAAAAATCAGCAACTACTAAGACGACAGGTGGATAAATCCATAAAGATGGGAAGAAACCGCAAAAAAAGGAGGAAAACACCTGAAACCAAAACACCTCACCTCCTACAAAGGACCAAAACTCACCAGCAAGGGAACAAAGCTGGACGGAGAATGAATGTGACAAATGACGGAATCAGACTTCAGAAAGTGGATAATGAGAAACTTCAGTGAGCTAAAGAACATGTTCTAAATCAGTGCAAAGAAACTAAGAACCTTGAAAAAGATTTGAAAAAGATTCGAGGAATTGATAACAAGAATGGACAACTTAGAGAGGAATATGAATGAATTGAAGGAGCTGAAAAACACAACACGAGAACTTCTGAAGCATGCACAAGTTTCAACAGCCGAATTGACCAAGCAGAAGAAAGAATATCAGAAGTTGAAGATCAACTCAATGAAATAAAATGAGAAACCAAGATTAAAGAAAAAGCACAAAAGGAATGAACAAAATCTCCAAGAAATGTGGGACTATGTGAAGAGACCCAACCTATTTGATAGGTGTACCAGAATGTGATGAAGAGAATGAATCCAAGCTGGAAAACACTCTTCAGGATATTATCCAGGAAAATTTCCCCAACCTAGCAAGACAGGTCAATACTCAACTCCAGGAAATACAGAGAACACCACAAAGATACTCTGCAAGAAGAGCAACCCCAAGGCACATAATCGTCAGATTCACCAGGGTTGAAATGAAGGAGAAAATACTAAGGGCAGCCAGAGAGAAAGGTCGGTCACCCACAAAGGGAAGCCCATCAGACTCACAGCAGATCTCTCGGCAGAGACTCTACAAGCCAGAAGAGAGTGGGGCCAATATTCAACATCCTTAAAGAAAAGAACTTTCAACCCAGAATTTCATATCCAGCCAAACTGAGCTTCATAAGTGAAGGAAAAATAAAATCCTTCATGAACAAGCAAGTACTCAGAGATTTTGTCACCACTAGGCCTGCTTTACAAGAGCTCCTGAAAGAGGCACTACACATAGAAAGAAACAACCAGTTCCAGCCATCCTAAAAGCATACCAAATGCTAAAGACCATCAACAAAATGAAGAATCTACATGAACCAATGGGCAAAACAGCCAGCTAGCATCAAAATGGCAGTATCAAATTCACACATAACAATATTAACCCTAAATGTAAATGGGCTAAATGCACCAATCAAAAGACACAGACTGGCAAATTGGATAAAAACCAAAACCCATCGGTGTGCTGTATCCAGGAAACCCACCTCACATGCAAAGATACACAAAGGCTCAAAATAAAGGGATGGAGGAAGATTTACCAAGCAAATGGAGAGCAAAAAAAGCAGGAGTTGCAATTTCATCTCTGATAAAATAGACTTTAAAGCAACAAAGATCAAAAGGGACAAAGAAGGTCATTACATAATGGTAAAAGGATCGATACAACAAGAAGAGCTAACGATTCTAAATATATATGGACCCAATGCAGGAGCACCCAGATATATAAGGCAAGTTCTTAATGACTTACAAAGAGACTTAGACTCCCACACAATAATAGTGGAGACTTTAACACTCCACTGTCAATAGCAGACAGATCAACCAGAGAGAAAGGTCGGTCACCCACAAAGGGAAGCCCATCAGACTCACAGCAGATCTCTCGGCAGAGACTCTACAAGCCAGAAGAGAGTGGGGGCCAATATTCAACATCCTTAAAGAAAAGAACTTTCAACCCAGAATTTCATATCCAGCCAAACTGAGCTTCATAAGTGAAGGAAAAATAAAATCCTTCATGAACAAGCAAGTACTCAGAGATTTTGTCACCACTAGGCCTGCTTTACAAGAGCTCCTGAAAGAGGCACTACACATAGAAAGAAACAACCAGTTCCAGCCATCCTAAAAGCATACCAAATGCTAAAGACCATCAACAAAATGAAGAATCTACATGAACCAATGGGCAAAACAGCCAGCTAGCATCAAAATGGCAGTATCAAATTCACACATAACAATATTAACCCTAAATGTAAATGGGCTAAATGCACCAATCAAAAGACACAGACTGGCAAATTGGATAAAAACCAAAACCCATCGGTGTGCTGTATCCAGGAAACCCACCTCACATGCAAGATACACAAAGGCTCAAAATAAAGGGATGGAGGAAGATTTACCAAGCAAATGGAGAGCAAAAAAAGCAGGAGTTGCAATTTCATCTCTGATAAAATAGACTTTAAAGCAACAAAGATCAAAAGGGACAAAGAAGGTCATTACATAATGGTAAAAGGATTGATACAACAAGAAGAGCTAACGATTCTAAATATATATGGACCCAATGTAGGAGCACCCAGATATATAAGGCAAGTTCTTAATGACTTACAAAGAGACTTAGACTCCCACACAATAATAGTGGGAGACTTTAACACTCCACTGTCAATAGCAGACAGACCAACCAGACAGAAAATTAACAAGGATATCCAGGACTTGAACTCAGACCTGGAACAAGCAAACCTGATAGACATTTACAGAACTCTCTACCCCAAATCCACAGAATATACATTCTTCCCAGCACCACATCACACCTACTCCAAAATTGACCACATAATTGGAAGCAAAGCACGCCTCAGCAAATGCAAAACAATGGAAATCATAACAAACAGTCTCTCAGACAATAGTGCAATCAAGTTGAACTCAGAATTCAGAAAATAACTCAGAACCACACAGCTTCATGGAAACTGAATAACTGGCTCTTGAATGTTGATTGGATAAACAATGAAATTAAGGCAGAAATAAAGAAGTTCTTTGAAACCAATGAGAATGAAGACACAACATACCAGAATCTCTGGGACACATTTAAAGCAGTCTGTAGAGGAAAATATATAGCAATAAGTGCCCACATGAGAAGAGTGGAGAGATCCAAAATTGACACCCTATCATCAAAATTGAAAGAGCTAGAGGAGCAAGATCTAAAAAGCTCAAAACCTAGCCAAAGACAAGAAATAACTAAGATCAGAGCAGAACTGAAGGAGATAGAGACAAGAAAAACCCTTCAAAAAATCAATAAATCTAAGAGCTGGTTTTTGAAAAGATCAACAAAATAGACAGACCACTAGCCAGACTGATAAAAAGAAAAGAGAACAACCAAATAGATGCAATAAAAACGATAATGGGGAAATCACCACAGATTCCACAGAAATTCAAACCATCATCAGAGAATACTACAAACAACTCTATGCACATAAACTAGTAAACCAGGAAGAAATGGATAAATTCCTGGACGCCTGTGTCCTCCCAAGCCTAAACCAGGAGGAAGCAAACTATGAATAGACCAATAACAAGGTCTGAAGTTGAGGCAGCAATTAAGAGCCTACCACACAAAAAAGCCCAGGTCCAGATGGGTTCACAGCTGAATTCTACCAGACACACAAAGAGGATCTGGTACCATTCCTTCTGAAACTATTCCAAATAATCCAAAAGAGGGAACCCTTCCCAAATCATTTTATGAGACCAACATCATCCTGATACCAAAACCTGGCAGAGACTCAACAAGAAAAGAAAACTTCAGGCCAATATCCATGATGAACATAGATGCAAAAATCTTCAATAAAATACTGGCAAACCGATTGCAACAGCACATTAAAAACTTATCCATCATGATCAAGTAGGATTCATCCTGGGATGCAAGGCTGGTTCAACATACGCAAGTCTATAAATGTAATTCACCACATAAACAGAAGCAAAAACAAAAACCACATGATTATCTCAATTGACGCAGAGAAGGCATTTGACAAAATTCAACAGCCCTTTATGCTAAAAACCCTCAATAAACTTGGTATTGATGGAACATATCTCAAAGTAATAAAAGCTATTTATGACAAACCAACAGCCAATATCATACTTAATGGGCAAAACTGGAAGCATTCCTTTGAAATCCACTAGACAAGGATGCCTCTCTCACCACTCCTATTCAACATAGTACTGGAAGTTCTAGCCAGAGCAATCAGGCAAGAAAAAGAAATAAAGGGTATTCAAATAGGAAAGGTGGAAGCCAAATTGTCTCTATTTGCAGAGACATGATAGTATACCTAGAAGACCCCATCACCTCAGCCCAAAAGCTCCTGAAACTGATAAGCAACTTCAGCAAAGTCTCAGGATATAAAATCAATGTGCAAAAATCACAAGCATTCCTATACACCAATAACAGACTTAAAGAGAACCAAATCAAGAATGAACTGCCATTCACAATTGCTACAAAGAAAATAAAATACCTAGGAATACAACTCACAAGGAATGTAAGGGACCTCTTTAAGGAAAACTACAAACACTGCTCAATGAAATAAGAGGACACAAACAGATGGAGAAACATTCCATGTTCGTGGTTAGGAAGAATCAATATCATGAAAATGGCTATACTGCCCAAAGTAATTTACACAATCAATGCTATCCCCATCAAACTACCATTGAATTTCTTCACAGAACTGGAAAAAACCATGAATTTCATATGGAACCAAAAAGAGCCCATAGCCAAGTCAATTCTAAGCAAAAGAACACAGCGGAGGCATCACACTACCAGACTTCAAACTATACTACAAGGCTACAGTAATCAAAACAGCATGGTACTGGTACCAAAACAGAGATATAGACCAATGAAACAGAACAGAAGCATCGGAGGCAACACAACATATCTACAACCATATTATCTTTGATAAACCAGACAAAAACAAGCAATGGGGAAGGAATTTTCTATTTAATAAATTGTGTTGGGAAAACTGGCTAGCCATGTGCAGAAAGCAGAAACTGGACCCCTTCCTGACACCTTACACTAAAATTAACTCCAGATGGATTAAAGACTTAAACATAAGACCTGACACCATAAAAACCCTAGAAGAAAATCTAGGCAAAACCATTCAGGACATAGAAGTAGGCAAGGACTTCATGACCAAAACACCAAAAGCATTGGCAACAAAAGCCAAAATAGACAAATGGGACCTAAACAAACTCTACAGCTTTTGCACGGCAAAAGAAACAGTCACTAGAGTGAATCGGCAACCATCAGAATGGGAAAAAATCTTTGCAGTTTACACATCTGACAAAGAGCTGATATTCAGAATTTACAAAGAACTCAAACAGATTTACAGGAAAAAAAAAACAACCCATTCTAAAATTGGCAAAGGATATGAACAGACACTTTACAAAAGAAGACATACATGAGGCCAACAAACATATGAAAAATGCTCATCATCACTGGTCATTAGAGATGCAAATCAAAACCACATTGAGATACCATCTCACCAGTTAGAATGGCGATCATTAAAAATCTGGAGACAGCAGATGCTGGAGAGGATGTGGAGAAATAGGAACACTCTTACACTGTTGGTGGGAGTGTAAATTAGTTCAACCATTGTGGAAGACAGTGTGGCGATTCCTCAAGGACCTAGAAATAGAAATTCCATTTGACCTAGCAATCCCATTACTGGGTATATATCCAAAGGACTATAAATCGTTCTACTATAAGGACACATGCACATGAATGTTCATTGCAGCACTGTTTACAATAGCAAAGACCTGGAACCAACCCAAATGCCCAACAATGATAGACTGGACTGGGAAAATGTGGCACATATACACCATGGAATATTATACAGTAATCAAAACAGCATGGTACTGGTACCAAAACAGAGATATAGACCAATGGAACAGAACAGAAGCATCGGAGGCAACACAACATATCTACAACCATATTATCTTTGATAAACCAGACAAAAACAAGCAATGGGGAAAGGATTCCTATTTAATAAATGGTGTTGGGAAAACTGGCTAGCCATGTGCAGAAAGCAGAAACTGGACCCCTTCCTGACACCTTACACTAAAATTAACTCCAGATGGATTAAAGACTTAAACATAAGACCTGACACCATAAAAACCCTAGAAGAAAATCTAGGCAAAACCATTCAGGACATAGGAGTAGGCAAGGACTTCATGACAAAACACCAAAAGCATTGGCAACAAAAGCCAAAATAGACAAATGGGACCTAATCAAACTCCACAGCTTCTGCAGCAAAAGAAACAGTCACTAGAGTGAATCGGCAACCATCAGAATGGGAAAAAATCTTTGCAGTTTACACATCTGACAAAGGGCTGATATCCAGAATTTACAAAGAACTCAAACAGATTTACAGGAAAAACAAACAAGCCCATTCAAAAATGGGCAAAGGATATGAACAGACACTTTACAAAAGAAGACATACATGAGGCCAACAAACATATGAAAAATGCTCATCATCACTGGTCATTAGAGATGCAAATCAAAACCACATTGAGATACCATCTCACCAGTTAGAATGGCGATCATTAAAAATCTGGAGACAGCAGATGCTGGAGAGGATGTGGAGAAATAGGAACACTCTTACACTGTTGGTGGGAGTGTAAATTAGTTCAACCATTGTGGAAGACAGTGTGGCGATTCCTCAGGGACCTAGAAATAGAAATTCCATTTGACCCAGCAATCCCATTACTGGGTATATATCCAAAGGACTATAAATTGTTCTACTATAAGGACACATGCACACGAATGTTCATTGCAGCACAGTTTACAATAGCAAAGAACTGGAACCAAGCCAAATGCCCAACAATGATAGACTGGACTGGGAAAATGTGGCACATATACACCATGGAATATTATGCAGCAATCAAAAAGGATGAGTTTGTGTCCTTTGTAAGGACATGGATGAATCTGGAGAACATAATTCTCAGCAAACTGACACAAGAACAGAAAAAGAAATACCGCATATACTCACTCATAGGTGAGTGAGAAAAATGAGAACACATGGACACAGAGAGGCGGTCTACCACACACTGGGGTCTATTGGGGGAATGGGGGAAGGATAGTGTGGGGGGCTGGGGAGAGACAGCCTGGGGATAAATGCCAAGTGTGGGAGAAGGGGAGGAAGGCAGCAAAATGCACTGCCATGTGAGTACCTATGCAGCTATCTTGCACGTTCTGCTCATGTACCCCAAAACCTATAATGCAATAAAAATTTTTTAAAAAAAGAAAAGAAAACCAAGTCATACCCCCCAAAAAAATAAAAAACGAAAATACATTCCCTATGCCCCCAAGAGTACCCATTTTGTAATTGTTCATTTAATGTTTGCTAGGTCTCATTGGCAGCAAGCTGAGACAGTTTCTTAAGATTAAGAGATATTTACTGGATGTAAAAATTAAAATTTAGAAGTTTTATCCATTCAAGTTTTGATTAATTAGACAAAGGCTGATTTGTTGTGTTTTGTTTTATTGCATTTTAGGTTTTAAGGTACATGTGCAGAACATGCAAGATAGTTGCATAGGTACACACATGGCAGTGTGTTCTGCTGCCTTCCTCCCCTTCACCCACATTTGGCATTTCTCCCCAGGCTATCCCTGCCCAGCTCCCCCCCCCCGGCTGGCCCTCCCCTATTCCTCCCAATAAACCCTAGTGTGTAGTACTCCCTTTCTTGTGTCCATATGTTCTTATTTTTCATCACCCACCTATGAGTGAGAATACTCATTATTTCATTTTCTGTTCTTGTGTCAGTTTGCTGAGAATATTCTCCAGATTCATCCATGTCCCTACAAAGGACATGAACTCATCATTTTTGATTGCTGCATAATATTCCATGGTGTATATGTGCCACATTTTCCCAGTCCAGTCTATCATTGATGGGCATTTAGGTTGGTTCCAGGTCTTTGCTATTGTAAACAGTGCTGCCATGTACTTTCGTGTGCATGTGTCCTTATAGTAGAACAATTTATAGTCCTTTGGATATATACCCAGAAACAGGATTGCTGGGTCAAATTGAATTTCTATTTCTAGGTCCTTGAGAAATCACCACACTGTCTTCCACAATGGTTGAGCTAATTTACACTCCCACCAACAGTGTGAAAGTGTTCCTATTTCTCCACATCCTCTCCAGCATCTGTTGTCTTCAGATTTTTTAATGATCGCCATTCTAACTGGCGTGAGATGGTATCTCAATGTGGTTTTGATTTGTATCTCTCTAATGACCAGTGATGATGAGCATTGTTTCATATGTTTGTTGGCCTCATGTATGTCTTTTTTTTTTTAAGTGTCTGTTCATATCCTTTACCCATTTTTGAGTGGGCTTGTTTGTTTTTTCCTGTAAATCTGTTTGAGTTCTTTGTAAATTCTAAATATCAGCCCTTTGTCAGATGAGTAAACTGCAATTTTTTTTCCATTCTGTTGGTTGCCAATTCACTCTAGTCACTGTTTCTTTTGCTGTGCAGAAGTTTTGGAGTTTGATTAGGTCCCATTTGTCTATTTTGGCTTTTGTTGCCAATGCTTTTGGTGTTTTGGTCATGAAGTCCTTGCCTACTCTTATGCCCTGAATGGTTTTGCCTAGATTTTCTTTTAGGATTTTTGTGGTGCTAGGTCTTATGTTTAAGTCTTTAATCCATCTGGAGTTAATTTTAGTGTAAGGTGTCAGGAAGGGGTTCAGTTTCTGCTTTCTTCACATGGCTACCCAGTTTTCCCAACACCATTTATTAAACAGGGAATCTTTCCCCATTGCTTGTTTTTGTCAGGTTTATAAAAGATTGTATGAGTGTAGATATGTTGTGTTGCCTCCAATGCCTCTGTTTTGTTCCATTCATCTATATCTGTTTTGGTACCAGTACCATGCTATTTTGATTACTGTAGCCTTTTAGTATAGTTCAAAGTCCAGTAGTGTGATGCTTCCTGCTGTGTTCTTTTTGCTTAGAATTGACTTGGCTATGTGGGCTCCCTTTTGGATCCATATGAAGTACATGGTGGTTTTTTTCAGTTCTGTGAAGAAAGTCAATGGTAGCTTGATAGGGATAGCGTGGATTATGTAAATTACTTTGGGCACTATAACCATTTTCACGATATTGATTCTTCCTAACCATGAACATGGAATGTTTCTTCATCTGTTTGTGTCATCTGTTATTTCATTGAGCAATGGTTTGTAGTTTTCCTTAAAGAGGTCCCTTCCATTTCTTGTAAGTTGTATTCCTAGGTATTATATTTTCTTTGTAGCCATTGTGAATGGCAGTTTGTCTTTGATTTGGCTCTCCTTAATTCTGTTATTGGTGTATTGGAATGCTTGTGATTTTTGCACATTGATTTTATATCCTGAGACTTTGCTGAAGTTGCTTATCAGTTTCAGGAGTATTTGGGTTGAGATGATGGGGTCTTCTAGGTATACTATCATGTCTTCTGCAAATAGAAACCGCTTTAAGCCAATAGAGACAATTAGGCTTCCAACTTTTCTATTTGAATATGCTTTATTTCTTTTTCTTGCCTGATTGCTTGGATAGAACTTCCAGTACTATATTAAATAGGGGTGGTGAAAGAGGGCATTCTTGTCTAGTGCCAGATTTCAAAGGGAATGTTTCCAATTTTTGCCCATTCATTATGATATTGGCTGTTGGTTTGTCATAAATAGCTTTTATTACTTTGAGATATGTTCGGTCAATACCGAGTTTGTTGAGGGTTTTTAGCATAAAGTTCTGTTGAATTTTGCCAAATGCCTTCTCTGCGTCAATTGAGATAATCATGTGGTTTTTGTTTGTGCTTCTGTTTATGTGGTAAATTACATTTATAGACTTGCATATGTTGAACCAGCCTTGCATGCCCGGGATGAATCCTACTTGATCATGATAAATAAGTTTTTTGATGTGCTGTTGCAATTGGTTTGTCTAGAAACCAATCTTTTATTGAAGATTTTTGCATCTATGTTCATCATGGATATTGGCCTGAAGTTTTCTTTTCTTGTTGAGGCTCTGCCGGGTTTTGGTATCAGAATGATGTTGATCTCATAAAATGATTTGGGAAAAATTTCCTCTTTTTGGATTATTTGGAATAGTTTCAGGAGTGGTACCAGCTCCTCTTTGTTTGTCTGGTGTAATTCGGCTGTGAACCCATCTAGACCTGGGCTTTCTTTTTGTGGTAGGTTCTTAATTGCTGCCTCAACTTCAGACCTTGTTATTGGTCTATTCATAGTTTTGGCTTCCTCCTGGTTTAGGCTTGGGAGGACACAGGCATCCAGGAATTTATGCATTTCTTCCCGGTTTACTAGTTTATGTGCATAGAGTTGTTTGTAATATTCTCTGATGATGATTTGAATTTCTGTGGAATCTGTGATGATTTCCCCTTTATCATTTATTATTGCATCTATTTGGTTCTCTCTTTTCTTTTTTATCAGTCTGGCTAGTGGTCTGTCTATTTTGTTGATATTTTCAAAAAACCAACTCTTGGATTTATTGATTTTTTGAAGGGTTTTTCGTGTCTCTATCTCCTTCAGTTCTTCTCTGATCTTAGTTATTTCTTGTCTTCTGCTAGGTTTTGAGTTTTTTTAATCTTGCTCCTCTAGCTCCTTCAATTTGATGATAGGGTGTCAATTTTGGATCTCTCCACTCTTCTCATATGGGCACTTACTGCTATATATTTTCCTCTGGAGACCACTTTAAATGTGTCCCAGAGATTCTGGTATGTTGTGTTTTTGTTCTCGTTGGTTTCAAAGCACTTCTTTATTTCTGCCTTCATTTCATTGTTTGTCCAGTCAACATTCAAGAGCCTGTTCAGTTTCCATGAAGCTGTGCGGTTCTGAGTTAGTTTCTGAATTCTGAGTTCTAGCTTGATTGCACTATGGTCTGAGAGACTGTTTGTTATTATTTCAGTTGTTTTGCATTTGTTGAGGATTGCTTTACTTCCAATTATGTGGTCAGTTTTAGAGTAGGTGTGATGTGGTGCTGAGAAGAATGTATATTCTGTGGATTTGGGGTGGAGAGTTCTGTAAATGTCTATCAGGTTTGCTTGTTCCTGGTCTGAGTTCCAGCCCTGGATATTCTTGTTAATTTTCTATCTGGTTGATCTGTCTAATATTGACAGTGGAGTGTTAAAGTCTTCCACTATTATTGTGTGGGAGTCTAACCCATTTTGTAAGTCATTAAGAACTTGCCTTATATATCTGGGTGCTCCTGTATTGGGTCCATATATATTTAGGATCATTAGCTATTCTTGTTGTATCAATCCTTTGACCATTATGTAATGACCTTCTTTGTCCCTTTTGATCTTTGTTGCTTTAAAGTCTATTTTATCAGAGACGAGATTTGCAACTCCTGTTTTTGTTTTTGTTTTTTTTTCTGTCCATTCACTTGGTAAATCTTCCTCCATCCCTTTATTTTTAGCCTTCGTGTATTTTTGCCTGTGAGATGGGTTTGCTGGATACAGCACACTGATGGGTTTTGGTTTTTAATCCAATTTTCCAGTCTGTGTCTTTTGATTGGTGCATTTAGCTCATTTACATTTAGGGTTAATATTGTTATGTGTGAATTTGCTACTGCCATTTTGATGCTAGCTGGCTGTTTTGCTTATTAGTTGATGCAGATTCTTCATTTTGTTGATGCTCTTTAGCACTTGGTATGTTTTTGGAATGGCTGGTACTGGTTGTTCCTTTCTATGTGTAGTGCCTCTTTCAGGAGCTCTTGTAAAGCAGGCCTAGTGGTGACAAAATCTCTGAGTACTTGCTTGTTCGTGAAGGATTTTATTTTTCTTCACTTATGAAGCTCAGTTTGGCTGGATATGAAATTCTGGGTTGAAAGTGCAAGGCTGGTGGACCCCACCCTGCCCCCTCACGGGGATGGGAGGGCACCAGGGGCCTCCCACTTATTCTACACCTCTCATGTCTCTTCACCGTGCCAGACTAGCGTCAAGCTCACCAGGGTCTTCTTTCCTCACTGATTCTGTCAAGCCCGTTTCCTTGGCTGTGGTTTCGCTGAATAGTAGGTAGGGACAGTGGGAATCTCATTCATTCATTCATGCACATCACTAATTAGATGACGAGGCATTTGGCTGCCTTAAGAGAGTCATAGTTACTCCCGCCGTTTACCTGTGTTTCATTGAATTTCTTCACTTTGACATTCAGAGCATTGGGCAGAAATCACATCGCATCAACACCTGCCGTGGGCCTTCACGGATTTGTTGTTTTTAATTTTAGCTCAAGAAATGTCATTTGTCTTCAGGAGCATATTTGGAAAGGCATTGATTCGTGTAATGGACACTGTGTTTCTAGCGCTGTATCTACCTACACATTCCACTCATGTAATTTAA
>JAKFGQ010000887.1:0-13113 GCA_021498475.1 Saguinus midas | reverse complement strand
TATTTTATAATGGCCTCGAAACCAAAGCCTGAGTGAGTAATAAGCAACTTTGGAATAGTCACTAGTATACTCCATATGCCCAAGTATTTAGATTCAGAGTCAATAATACATGCCTTGGACTAGTCAGAAAACAATTTCATATGGCCAAAGTTTCAGAGCCTCAGTGAATAATACATATCTGGAAATACTCAGGACTCTATTACATGTGGCATCAATTTCAGAGCTTCGCTGAATAGGAATCACCTGAATTGTAGTCAGAATCCTGTTTCATACAGCCACATATTCAGAGCCTAACTGAGTAACATACGTTTTTGGAAAAGTCTGGATTCTACTTCCTGTAGATACTCATTTAGAGCGAATGTAAAATCGCACGCCTGAGGAGTATTCAGGAGTCTCTATTTTATGGCAACTCATTCAGAGCTTCACAGAATAATACTAACACCATATAAACAGACTAGTGATTATTCCCACATGTGCAGTATTTGAAAAGTTCTGTATGAGTGTCTATGTCAAATAGACTCCTGACTCTGACATATGTGTGTATTATCACAGCTGTTTAACTACCTTAAATAGGGTCCTGACTACTCACAGCTGTTTAATGCACTGAATCTGAAGGATATGAAAAAATAGACTTTACTATTGCCCATTGTGCATTTTTGGTGCTGTGATTGAGTGTCCACATGGACCTGACTATATTCAAGGTGTGTTCAGTGAGATTGAATGAGTGACCAAAAATAAATTGACTCATTCTTGACTTTTTCAGTTCTGCATTGTCCACTGAGTCGAGTGAAGAGTCAGATAGTCTCCAGACTATTTCTTGTGCATTATTCAGTGAGTCTCAATAAGTGGCTACATATAATATAACCTGAGTATTTTCCAGATATAGTATTCTCACTGAGGTTCTGAATAAGTGTCTGTGAAATAGACTGATTTCATAGGTCATTATTCGTGACATCTGAATGAGTGGCTATAGCCTCCTGAATGCCCACAGTGTGCATTTTTACATTTCAAATGAGTGGCTATAAAAAATAATTTTAACTTTCCAAGGTGTATTATTCAGTTAGGCTCTGAATATGGCTATAGGAATAGAATTCTGACTACATACATGTTTTTCTTATTCAAGGAAGTTCTGAATTGATGCCAAATGTAATAGCATCCTGAGTATTTCCCAGGTATGTATTATATTCACTGAGGCTGAAAGTTGGCCATATAGAAATTGTTTTCTGACTTGTTCACAGGCATGTACTATTGACTCTGATTTAAATATTTGGCCTGTAAAATAGAAAGTGACTATTCCAAAGTTGTGTATTACCACTCAGGCTTTGATTTGTGGCCATAAAATAAACTAGTGACTATTCCAGTGTGCATTATTCACTGAGGCTGTAAATGAGCAGAAAGTAGACTCTAACACTTCCCAGGTGTTACTCAGTGAGGCTCATTTTGACCATATGAAACAGGATGCTGCTATATTATATTTGTATTATTTAGTGAACTGAATGAGTCTATATGAAATAGGCTGCTGAGTACTTTACATTTGTGCCACTGAGGTTAGGCCAGTGGCCATAAAGAATCTTTCCACACGTGCATGTTATCCATGAGGAATGAGGGTCCTAATAAAATAGACTCCTGATACTCATATGTACACATTACCGATTCTAAAATGAATGTCCATTGAAAATAGACTCCAAATTTTCTCCAGGTGTGTATTATTCAGTGAAACTCAGATGATGTGCATATACAGATTCTTTATAACATAAAGGGTCTGTTTATTCACTGTGGCTTTGAATATGTCTATATAAATAGACTGACTAGATCATTATTCAGTGACTGAATTAGGCCACATGAAAGTCTCCTGACTATTCCACACAGGTGTGTGCATTATTATTATTGATTATTTTAAATATTGCATTATAGGTTTTTACACTGCAGTGTGAAAGATATTGCATATAATATGTTTCTGTTTTTCAACACTTGGTATTTATCAGGCTATATTGTGTTTATTGAACAGTTCTGTGTATAGTAGACATCTGTGTAGACATTATTCAACAGTGAGTATGTGTATTTTCTGTTGTGATTTTTGAAATGATCCAGATTCATCCATGTCTTCATGACATAAATATCATTTTTGATTCTGCATAATATTCCTGATATCACATTTTCCCAGTAGTCTATCACTGATAGCATTTGTTGGTTCCAGGTCTCTCTATTGTAAACAGTGCTGCAATGAAATACTGTGTGCATGTGTCCTTATAGTAGCCATTTATAGACTTTATAAATACCCAGTAATGATTCCATCAAATGGAATTCTTTATCCATAAGCCACTGTCTTTCATTGTTGAACTAATTTACTTCAACCAATGAGTGTAAGAGTGTTCCTATTTCTTGACTTCCAGATCTGAGAATGTAATAGATATTCTAACTGGTAGATTATCTCAATGTGCTATATCTCTGAATGACCACATATGAGCACTTTTTTTCAGTTTGTTAATTTGTGAGTCTTCTTTGTAAAGTCTTCATATCCTGATGAGGGCTGTTTGTTTTTTTCTGTAAATCTGTTTGACATTTTAAATTTGGATATCTCTGTCAGATGAAATAAACTATACTATTTTCAGTGGTCCATGAGATATAGACCTGGTAAACAGAAATGGAGGCAACACAACATATCTACATATATTATCTTGATAAAACTGACAAAAATGAAATGAAAGATTCCATTTAATAAATGGTGTGAAATCTAGGCTCAGAAAGAAACTGGACTCCTGAAATAGACACTAAAATTAACTGATGGATTAAAGTTTAAAGTGACCTGACACCATATGAAGTCTAGGCAAAGAGGACATGAAAAATATTCTGTACACCAAAAGCATTGGCAACAAAAGCCTAGACAGGGCCTAATCAAACACTTTCAATCAGGTACTGAGTGTCCAAACACAGAATGGTATGAGACCTGAAAGAAAACTAACAGGTGTGTATTAGTGAGCTAATGAGTGGCCATAGAAAGAGACTTCTGACTATTCCACAGGTGTGCATTATTTAGTGATTCTATTAATGTGTGGCTATAAAAAATAGACTCCAGACTATATCAAAAGTGTATATTCAGTGATGTCAAAAAGGGTCCATAAGAATCAGACTGCTAATTACTTTACATGTACATTATTCACTGTGTCTGAATGAGTAGCAGATGAGACTCATACATGTGTGCATTAATCAAACAGGTTCTTTTGAGTGTCCATACCAACAGACCCTGACACTGTGTGTACTCAATACACAAAATTGAGTTCATATGAAATAGATGCCAGGCTCCCAGGTGTGTATCATTCAAAAGGCACTGAATTTGCTATCTTATAGTCCTGATTACTCCATAGAAGTTTATTATTCACTGAAACTTTGAGTGATAGACCATATAAAATACACCTGACTTCTCAGAATTATTCAATAAGGTCTAAATGCGTGGTAGTATAAAATAGAATGAATTCTTCAGGTATATATTACTCAGTGAGGCACAAAATGAGTGGCCATATAAAAATGATTACCTGGTGCATTATTCACTGAGGCTCTAAATGAGTGGCTACATGAAGTAGACTCTTAACTTTCAGGTGTATTATTCAATGAGACTGACTGTTGTATAAAAAAAAAAGACTCAGTGTGTATTGCCCAGGTGTTCATTATACAGAGTCTCTGAATGTGTATTAAGTAGACTCTTGACTATTTTTGAGGAGTATTCTTCACAGAGCCCTGAACGAGTGGCCATGTGAAAGAGATTCCTTTCATATATATTATTCACTAAAACACTGAAAGAGTGGTTCGAAATAGAACCCATTTTACTACAGGTGTGCATAAGTTTTTTATTCACCTGAAACATTTGGCCATATGAAAGACAAGTGACTATTCCACATTTGCAGTGTATAAAAGGCTTTGATTTTGGCCATATAAAATAGTCTAGTGTCTATTCCACACGTGTGCATTATTTCCTGATTCTGTAAATGAGAGGCTATATAAAGTAATCCTAACACTTCTGTGCATTACTCAGTGAGGCTCTTTGTTTAACCATATGAAACAGGATGCTGTCTATCTCAAATATTTGTATTATTCAGTGAATCTCTGAATGAGTGTCTATATGAAATAGACTGCAAAGTATTTTACATTTGTGCATTTTCACTGAGGTTGTGAGTCAGTGGCCATATAAAATGGAATCCTGACTAATCCACATGCATATTATCCACTGAGGCTATGAATGAGTTTAATAATAAAATAGACTCCTGGCTACCCACAGGTGTACATTTTTACCGAGGCTCTGAATGTCCATCAAAATAGACTCCAAATTATTCTCCAGGTGTGTATTATTCAGTGAGGCTCAGAAGATGTTTCCATATAATTAGATTTACTATATCAAGTGTCTGTCTTATTCACTGAGGCTCTGAATATGTGTCTACATGAAATAGACTCCTGACTACACCACATTATTCAGTGACACTCCGAATTAGAGGCCACATGAAAAAGTCTCCTGACTATTCCACAGGTGTGCATTATTTAGTGAGACTCTGAATGAGGGATATAAATCCTGACTATTTCTCCAGGTGTGTACACTTAGTGAGGCTCTTAATGAGGCCATAGGAAAGAGACTTCTGACTACAGGTGTGCATTATTTAGTGATTCTCTGAATGAGTGGCCATAAAAATAGACTCCAGACTATATCACAAGTGTAATATTCAGTGAGGCTGTGAAAGAGGGCCATATGAAACAGACTTCTAATTACTCCACATGTGCATTACAGTTTGTCTGAATGAGTAGCTGTATGACATAGACTCCTCATTATTTATGTGTGCATTAATCAAACAAGTTCTGTTTGAGTGTCCATACCAGACTTCCTGACCCTGCCCCAGGTGTGTATTACTCTACACAAAATTAGAGTTCATATGAAATAGACTCCTGACTATCACCCAGGTGTGTATCATTCAAAGGACTTAATTGGCTATCTTAAACAGCGTCCTGATTACTCCATAGAAGTTCATTATTGAAACTTTGAATGATAGACCATAAAAAATAGACACCTGACTATTGCTCCATTGTGAATTATTCAATAAGGTTCTAAATGAGTGTAGTATCAAATAGAATCCTGAGGATTCTTAGGTGTATATATCAGTGAGGCACAAAATGAATGGCCATATAAAAATGCTCGACTATTATGTGTGCATTATTCACTGAGGCTCTAAATGAGTGGCTACATGAAGTAGACTCTTAACTCTTCCCAGGTGTGTATTATTGAATGAGATTCTGACTAAAAGAGACTCAGGTGTATTGCCCAGGTGTTCATACAGAGTCTCTGAATGTGTAGGCATTTGAAGTAGACACTTGACTATTTTGAGGGAGTATTCTTCACAGAGGCCTGAACCAGTGAGATTCCTCTTCAGATATATTATTCAAAAAACACTGAAAGAGTGGCCTTATGAAATAGAACCCATTTTACTCCACAGGTGTGCATTATTTTGATTCTCCAAACGAATCACATATGAAACAGACTAGTGATTATTCCCACATGTGCAGTATTCAAATGGTTCTGTATGAGTGTCTATATCAAATAGTCTCCTGACTGTGACATGTGTGTATCATTCAAGCTGCTTAATTTGGCTACCTTCAATAGACTACTCCACAGCTGTTTATTATGCACGAAGCTCTGAATGAGAGGCCATATGAAATAGACTCCTTACTATTGCCCCATTGTGCATTATCTGTAATGCTGTGATTGAGTGTCCATATGACTTGGACTCTGACTATTCAAGGTGTGTATTCTTCAGTCTGAACGAGTGACCACATAACATAAACTTGACTCTATCCTCTTGACTATTTTTCAGTTCTGCATTGTCCACTGAGTCGTGTGGGTCATCAAATAGTCTCCAGACTATTCTTAGCTGCATTATTCAGTGAGTCTCTGAATAAGTGGCTATAATATAATCCTGAGTATTTTCCAGATATATATTCTTCACTGAGTTCTGAATAGTGCCATGTGAAATCCACTCCATTTCCATAGGTCTGTATTATTCGAAGCTCTGAATGAGTCAAAAATAGACTCCTTAATACCTCAGGTGTTTACATTCGGCTCTAAATGAGTGGCTATGAAATAGAATCCTGACTTTCCCAAGGTGTGTTATTCAGTTAGGCTCTGAATATGGCTATAGGAAATAGAATTCTGACTACAATGTGTTGTTTATTCAATGAAGCTCTGAAATTGATGCCATGTAATAGCGTCCTGAGTATCTGTATTATTCACTGAGGCTCTGAAACTTTGGCCATATATGAAATTGTTTTCTGACTAGTCCACATGTGTGTATTATTGATTCTGACTCTAAATATTTGGGCATATGGAATAGTGACTATTCCAAAGTTGTGTATTACTCACTCAGGCTTTGATTTTGTGTCATATAAAATAGACTAGTGTCTATTCCACACGTGTGCATTATTCCTGATTCTGGCTGTAAATGAGAGGCTATAAAGAGACTTATCTTCCCCAGGTGTGCATTACTCAGTGAGGCTCTTTTGTGTTACCATATGAAACAGGATGCTGTCTATTTAATATTTGTATTATTCATTGAATCTCTGAATGAGTGTCTATATGAAATAGACTGCTGAGTACTTTACATTTGTGCATTTTCACTGAGGTTGAGTCAGTGGCCATATAAATGAATCCTGACTAATCCACATGCATATTATCCACAGGCTATGAATGAGTGTCATAATAAAATAGACTCCTGGCTACTCCACAGGTGTACATTATTTACTGAGGCTCTGAATGAATGTCCATTGAAAATAGACTCAAATTATTCCCAGGTGTGTATTATTCAGTGAGGCTCAGAAGATGTGGCCATATTAATTAGATTCCTTACCATCAAGGGCCTGTCTTATTCACTGAGGCTCTAATATGTGTCTACTGATAGACTCCTGACTACACCACATTATTCAGTGACACTCCGAATTAGAGGCCACATGAGTCTCCTGACTATTCCACAGGTGTGCATTATTTATGAGACTCTGAATGAGGGATAAAGGTAAATCCTGACTATTTCCCCAGGTGTGTACATTTAGTGAGGCTCTTAACGAGTGGCCATAGGAAAGAGACTCTGACTATTCCACAGGTGTGCATTATTTAGTGATTCTCTGAATGACTGGCCAAAAATAGACTCCAGACTATATCAAGTGTGTAATATTCAGTGAGGCTGTGTAAGAGGGCCATATGAAACAGACTTCAATTACTCCACATGTGCATTATTCACTTGTTTGTCTGAATGTGTATATAGACTCCTCATTATCATTTGTGTGCATTAATCAAACAAGTTCTGTTTGAGTGTCCATACCAAATATCCTCCCTGCGGTGTTATTACAATACACAAAATTAGAGTTCATATGAAATAGACTCCTGACTATCACCCAGGTGTGTATCATTCAGGAAGGCACTTAATGTGGCTATCTTAAACAGCTCCTGATTACTCCATAGAAGTTATTATTCACTGAAACTGTGATAGACCATAAAATAGACACCTGACTATTGCTCCATTGTGAATTATTAATCTCTGAGTGTAGTCAAATAGAATCCTGAGGATTCTTCAGTGTATATCACTCAGTGAGGCACAAAATGAGTGGCCATGAAAATGCTACTATTACCTGTGCATTATTCACTGAGGATCTAAATGAGTGGCTACATGAAGTAGACTCTTAACTCTTCCCCAGGTGTGTATTATTGAATGAGACTCTGACTAAGTGTCATAAAAAAGAGACTCAGGTGTGTGTTTCATTACTACAGAGACTCTGAATGTGTAGCATTTGAAGTAGATCCTTGACTTTTCTGAGGAGTTATTCACAGGCCCTGAATGAGTGGCCATGTGAAAGAGATTCCTGACTTATCAGATATACATATTATTCCTAAAAACATTGTGCCTTATGAAATAGAACCCATTTTACTCCACAGGTGTGCATTATTTTTGATTCTCCAAATGAATAACCATATGAAACAGACTTTGATTATTCACCACATGTGCAGTATTCGACAAGTTTCTGTATGAGTGTCATATCAAAGAGTCTCCTGACTCTGACACATGTGTGTATCATTCACGAGCTGATTAATTTGGGGCTACTCAAATAGGGTCCTGACTACTCCACAGCTCTTTATTACACACTGAAGCTCTGATTGAGAGTCCATATGAAATAGACCTTACTATTGCCCCTCTGCATCCCTGTATGCTATTGTATGACTTGGACACTTACTATACCAAAGGTGTATTCTTCAGTGAGATTCTGAACGAGTGACCACATAACATAAACTTCTGACTCTATCATCTTGACTATTTTTCTGTTCTGCATTGTCCACTGAGTCGCTGGGGTCATATCAAATAGTCTTTAGACTATTCCTTATGTGTGCATTATTCAGTGAGTCTCTGAATAAGTGGCTATATATAATACAATCCTGAGTATTTTCCAGATATATATGATTCTTCACTGAGGTTCTGAATGTGGCTAAAATACACCTGACGTTTCCATTGGTCTGTATAATTCTGTGAAGCTGAATGAGTGGTAAAATAGAGACTCCTGAATACTCCTGTGTGTTTTACATTGGGCTCTAAATGATATACGAAATAGAATCCTGACGAAGGTGTATGTTATTTAGGGCTCAAATATGTCCCTATAGGAAATAGAATTCTGACTACAATACAGGTGTTTATTTTCAATGAAGTTCTGAAATTGATGCCATGTAATAGGAGTTTTCTGAAGTATGTATTATTTACTGAGGATCTGCCATATGAACTTGTTTTCTGACTATTCCACAGGCGTGTATTATTTACTCTGACTCTTAATATTTGGGCATATGGAATAGACTAGTGACTATTCCAAAGTTGTGTATTACTCACTCAGGCTTTGATTTTGTGGCCATATAAAATAGCCTAGTGTCTATTCCACACGTGTGCATTATTCCCTTTGGCTATAAATGAGAGGCTATATAAAGTAGAATTTTATCACTTCCCCAGATGTGCATTACTCAGTGAGGCTCTTTTTGTGTGACCATAGGAAACAGGATGTCGTCTATCTTAAATATTTGTATTATTCACTGAATTTCTGAATGAGTGTTTATATGAAATAGACTGCTGAGTACTTTACATTTGTGCATTTTTCATTGAGGTTACGAGTCAGTGGCCATATAAAATGGAATCCTGACTAATCCACACGTGCGTATTATCCATGAGGCTATGAATGAGTGTCCTCATAAAATAGACTCCTGGCTTCTCCACAGGTGAACATATTTTACCGCGGCTCTGAATGAATATCCATCGAAAATAGACTCAAAATTATTCTCCAGGTGTGTATTATACAGAGAGGCTCAGAAGATGTGGCCATATTAGATTCCTTACTATATCAAGGGCCTGTCTTATTCACTGAGGCTCTGAATATGTGTCCACATGAAATAGACTCCTGACTACACCAAATTATTCAGTGACACTCCGAATTAGAGGCCACATGAAAATGTCTCCTGACTATTCCACAGGTGTGCATTATTTAGCGAGACTCTGAGTGAGGGGATAAAGGTAAATCCTGACTATTTCCCCAGGTGTGTACAATTAGTGAGGCTCTTAACGAGTGGCCATAGGAAAGAGACATCTGACTATTCAGCAGGTGTGCATTATTTAGTGATTCTTTGAATGAGTGGCCATAAAAATGGACTTCAGACTATATCACAAGTGTGTAATATTAAGTGAGGCTGTGAAGGATCCTCTGAATACCCCCTTTCTCCTTTGTGTATCACTTCTCTCCTGTTTGCATCCTCCTCTCTCCTGTGTGTATCCTCCTCTCTCCTGTGTGTATGCCACTCTCTTGTGTGTATTCCCCTCTCCTGTGTGTATCCTTTTCTCTCCTGTGTGTATACCCCTCTCTCTTATGTGTATCCCCTCTCTCCAGTGTGTATCCTCCTCTCTGCTTTTTGAATCCTCCTCTCTTCTGTGTGTAAGCCCTGTTCTCATGTGTGTAAACCCCTTTCCTGTGTGTATTCTCTTCTTTCCTGTGTGTATCCCCCTTCCCCTGTGTGTATGCTGAACTCTCCTGTTTGTATCTTTTTTTGTTCCTGTGTGTATCCCTGTCTATCCTGTGTGTATCCTCCTCTCTCCTGTGTGTATCTCCCCGTCTCCTGGGCGTGACCCTCTCGACTGTGTGTATCTCCCTCTCTTTTGTGTGTTTCACCCTCGTATTTGTGTATCCTCCTTTCACCGCTGTGTATCCTTCTCTCTCCTGTGTGTATTCTCCTCTCTCTTGTGTGTATCCCCCTTCCCCTGTGTGTATCTTCCTCTCTCGTGTGTATTTCCCTCCCTCCTCTGTGTATGCTGCACTCTCCTGTTTGTATCTTCCTTGCTCCTCTGTGTGTCCCCCTCTCTCCTCTGTGTATCCTCCTCTCTCCTGTGTGTATGCCCCTCTCTTTTGTGTGTATTTCCTCTATCCTGTGTGTATCCTCTCTCCTGTGTGTATCCCCCACTCCTGTTTGTATGCCCCACTTTCCTGTTTGTATTACCCTGTTTCCTGTGTGAATCCAACTGTCCTGTGTGTATCCCCCTCTCTCCTGTGTGTATGCACCTCTCCTGTGTGTATCCTCCACTCTCCTGTGTGTATCCTCCTCTCTTCTGTGTGTATTCTCCTCTCTCCTGTGTGTATTTCCTCTCTCCTGTGTGTGTATCTTCCTATATCCTTTGTGTATCCCTCCTCTTTCCTTGTGTTTTCCCCACTCTCCTGTGTGTAACCCCTTTCTCTTCTGTTTGTATCCCCTTTCTTCTGTGGTTATCCTCCTCTCTCCTGTGTGTATACCCTCTCTCCTGTTTGTATCCTCCACTCTTCTGTGTGTATCTTCCTCTCTCCTGTGTATCCTCTCTCACCTGTCTGTATCCCCTCTCCTGTGTGTATCATCCTTTCTTTTTTGTGTATCCCCTTTCTCTTGTGTGTATCCCCTTTTCTGTGTGTGTATGCCTCTGTACTTTGTGTATCCTTCTGTTTCCTCTGTGTATCCTTTTCTCCTTTGCGTGTATCATCTCTCCTGTGTGTATCTTCCTCTCTCCTGTGTATATCTTTCTCTCTCCTCTGTGTATCCTCCTCTCTCCTGTGTGTATGATCCTCTCTCCTGTGTGTATCTTTCCTCATCCCTCTGTGTATCCCCCCTCTCTCCTCTGTGTATCCCCTTTCTTTTGTGTGAATCACCTCTTTTTTTGTGAATCCCCTCTCTCCTTTCTGTATCCTCCTCTCTGCTGTGTCTATCCTCCACTCTCCTGTGTGTACACCCCTCTCTCGTGTGTATTCCCCTCTTCTGTGTGTATTCTTCTCTCACCTGATCGTATCCCCCTTTCTCCTGTGTGTATCACCCTCTCCTGTGTGTATGCTTCTCTCTCTTGTGTGTATCCCCTCTCTACTGTGTGTATCCCCCACCCTTCTCTGTGTATGCTGCACTCTACTGTTTGTATCCTTCTTTTCCTATGTGTATCCCCCTCTCTACTGTGTGTATCCAACTCCCTTCTTTGAGCATCCCTGTCTCCTGTGAGTATCTTTTTCTATTTTTTATCCCCCTCTCCTGTGTGTATTCTTCTGTCTCCTGTGTGTATCCTTTTCTTCTTTGTGTGTATCCTTCTCTCTCCTGTGTGTATCTTCCTCTGTCCTGTGTGTATCTTTCTCTCTCCTGTGTTTATCCTTCTCTCCTGTGTGTATCTATTTCTCTTCTTTGTGTATCCTCCTCGCTCCTGTGTGTATCCTCCTCTTTCCTGCGTTTATAGTCCTCTCTTCTGTCTGTATCCTCCTCTCTTTTTTGTGCACCCTCCTCTCCTGTATTTTTCCTTCTCCCCTGTGTGTATCCCCCTCTCTCCTGTGTTTATCCCCCTCCATCGTGTGTGTATGCCCCACACTCCTGTGTGTATTCCCCTTTCTCCTGTGTGTATCCCTCTTCTCTCCTGTGTCTATGCTCCTCTCTACTGTGTGTATCTCCTCTTTCCTGTGTGTATCTTCTCTCCTTTGTGTATACTCCTCTCTCCTGCGTGTATCCTTCTTTATTCTGTCTATATCCTCCACTCATTTGTGTTTATTCTCCTCTCTTATGTATTTATCCTTCTCCCACTTTGTGTATCCCCCTTTCTCCTGTGTGTATCCCCTTCCCTTCTGTGTTTATGCCCCACTTTCATGTGTGTATACCCCACTCTCCTGTGTGTATCACCCTTCTCTCCTGTGTGTATCCTTCTATATTTTGTGTGTTTACCCCTTTATCCTGTGTGTATCTTCCTCTCCTTTTTGTATCCCCCTCTCTCCTGTGTGTATTACACCATCTTCAGTGTTTATCCCTCTCGCCTTTATGTATACCCCTCTCTTTTTTGTGTTTCCCTTTTTTCTTTGTGTATCCCCATTTCTCCTGTGTGTAGCCTCCTCTCTCTTACGTGTATTTTCCTCTGTCCTTTTTGTATTTCCACTCTCATGTGTGTATCCCACCGTCTCCAGTGTTTATCCCCCACTCTCTTGTGTGTTTCCCCCTCTTCTTTGCGTATCCTCCTCTCTCCTGTGTGTAGCCTCTTCTCTCCTGTGTGTATGCTCCTCTTTCCTATGTGTAACCTTTTCTATCCTGTGTGTATCTCCCTCTCTTGTGTGTATTCTTCTCTCTCCTGTGTGTATCCTCCTCTCTCCTTTTGTACATCCTCCTCTCTTCTGTGTGTATCCTCCTCTCTCCTGTGTGTATCCCCTCTCTTTTGTCTTTCCCCCTCTTCTTTGTGTATCCTCCTCTCTTTTTTGTGTAGCCTCCTCTTTTCTGTGTGTATCCCCCTCCCTTCTGTGTGTATGCCACACTCTACTGTTTGTATCCCCCTTTTTTCTGTTTGTATTCCTCTCTCTCCTTTGTGTAGTCTTTCCTCTCCTGTGGGTATGCCCCTCTCTCTTGTGTGTTTTCCCCTCTCTCCTGTGTGTATCCCCTCTCTCCTGTGTGTATCCAACTCCTTTCTTTGTGTATCCCTGTCTCTTGTGTGTTTCTTTTTCTCTCTTGTGTGTATTCTCCTCTCCTGTGTTTACCTCCTCTCTCCTTTGTGTATTTTTCTGTCTCCTGTGTGTATCATTTTCTATTTG
>JAKFGQ010000886.1:0-13121 GCA_021498475.1 Saguinus midas | reverse complement strand
TACTTCCTATACAAAATTAGCTGGGCATGGTGGTGCCTGTAATCCCAGCAATTTGGGAGGCCAAGGCAGTTGAATCACCTGAGGTTAGAAGTTCGAGATCAGCCTGACCAAGATAAGGAAATCCCATGACTACTTCCTATACAAAATTAGCTGGGCATGGTGGTGCCTGTAATCCCAGCCATTTGTGAGTCTGAGGCAGGAGAATTGCTTGAACCTGGGAGGTGGAGGTTGCAGTGAGCCAAGATTCTGCCAGTGAACTCCAACCTGGACAAGAGCCAAACCCAATCAGGAAAGAAAACAAAAACCTGGGCATGGTGGCAGGCACCTGTAGTCCCAGCTACTCAGAAGGCTGAGGCAGCAGAATCGCTTGAACATGGAAGGTGGTGGTTTCAGTTGCTGAAATCACCCACTGCACTGCTGCCTGGGTGACAGAGCAAGATTCTGTCTCAAACAAAACAAAACAAAACAAAAGCAAACACTTCTGGGCCTTGATTCTCCTACCTCAGTCTGCAAAATTGCTGGGATTATAGGCACACGCCACCATGCCCAGCCTGGGCCAAGATGTTAATGGAAAGTGGTAACCAGTGTGAGAAGAAGGTATTGTGAGGGTAAGCACTTTCCAGGCAGAGAACACATCCCATGCAAAGGCCCTGAGGCAGCAGTGTGTCTGGCCTGTTGGAGGAACAATGAGGAGTTCCCTGTGGCTGGAGCAGAGTGATGAGGGAAAAGAGGGTGGAGGGAAGGAGGATGGGTTGGGCAGGGCCTGCGGGCCTGAAGAGGATTGAGGTTATGCAGTTTACCTTTTAATGTAAGCGTTATCAGAAATCAGGAAGCAGGAAGAAACAGTCCAATTTGAGTTTCTGGGTTTTTTTCCCATGTGACCCACTCTCAGTCTGTCACCCAGGTGGGAGTGCCGTGGCCTGATCTTGGCTCACTGCAACCTCTGCCTCCCAGATTCAAGTGATTCTTGTGGCTCAGCCTCCTGAGTAGCTGGTATTATAGGCACGTGCCACCATTCGCTGCTAATTTTTGTAATTGTAGTAGAGACAAGGTTTCACCATAATGGCCAGGCTAGACCAATCCTCCTGACCTTAAGTGGATCAACTTGCCTCAGCCTCCAATTTATGTTTTACAACAAAAATATCTTTCTGGGTGGGTGGCTCACACCTGTAATCCCAGCAATTTGGGAGGCCAAGGCAGTTGAATCACCTGAGGTTAGAAGTTCGAGATCAGCCTGACCAAGATAAGGAAATCCCATGACTACTTCCTATACAAAATTAGCTGGGCATGGTGGTGCCTGTAATCCCAGCCATTTGTGAGTCTGAGGCAGGAGAATTGCTTGAACCTGGGAGGTGGAGGTTGCAGTGAGCCAAGATTCTGCCAGTGAACTCCAACCTGGACAAGAGCCAAACCCAATCAGGAAAGAAAACAAAAAACCTGGGAATGCTGGTGGGCACCTGTATTCCCAGCTACTCAGAAGGCTGAGGCAGCAGAATCGCTTGAACATGGAAGGTGGTGGTTTCAGTTGCTGAAATCACCCACTGCACTGCTGCCTGGGTGACAGAGCAAGATTCTGTCTCAAACAAATCAAAAGCAAACACTTCGGGGAACATGAGATCCTCCTACCTCAGCCTTCGATATTGCTGAGAGTGTAAGCACTTGCCACCGTGCCCAACCTGGGGCAAAATCTACATGGAACAGTGTAATAAGTGTGAGAAGGCATGTTTTCCAGGGTAAGCACTTTCCAGGCAGAGAACACATCCCATGCAAAGGCCCTGAGGCAGCAGTGTGTCTGGCCTGTTGGAGGAACAATGAGGAGTTCCTGTGGCTGGAGCAGAGTGATGAGGGGAAAAGAGGGTGGAGGGAAGGAGGACCACTTGGGCAGGGCCTGAAGGCCTTGCGGAGGTGGGGGAAGTTAGGCAGTTTATCCTATAATGTAAGTGTGATGGGAAATCATTAAGCAGGGAATAAACAGTCCAATTTGAGTTTTGGGATTTTTCTTTTTGACGGATTCTCACTCTGTCACCCAGGTGGTAGTGCAGTGGCGTAATCTTGGCACACTGCAAGCTCCGCCTCCCAGTCTCAAGTGACTCTTGGGGCTCAACCTCCTGACTAGCTGGTATTAGTGGCACCGCCACCATGCCTCGCAAATTTTTGTAATGGTAGTAGAGACAGTTTTTCAGCACAATGGCCAAGCTGGCCTGCAACTCCAGACATCTAGTGTATCAACCTGCCTCAGCCTAAAATTGACATTTGAATAAAAAGATATCGGTCGGGGTTGGTGGCTCACGCCTTTATTCCCAGCATTGTGAAAAGCTGAGGCAAGTGGATCACCTGAGGTTGGGAGTTGGAGACCAGACTGACCAAGGTAATGAAATTTCCTTTCTACTAAATATACAAAACTAGCTGAATATGGTGGCCCATGCCTGTAATCCCAGCCATTTGGGAGGCTGAGGGGAGAATAGCTTGAACGTGGGAGGTGGGGATTTCAGTGAGCCAAGATCGTGCCACTGAAGTCCATCCCGGGCAACAAGAGTGAAACTCTGCGGAAAACAAAAAAGTGCAAATAAAACAACTTGGGCATAATGTCGGGCACCTGTAGTCCCAGCTACTCAGAAGGCTGAGGCAGTAGAATCACTGGAACCTGGAAGGCAAAATGTTCAGTAAGCTGAAATCACCCACTGCACTCCTGCCTGGTTGACAGAGCAAGATTCTGTCTCAAAGAAAACAAAACAAAACAAAAAGCAAAAGCAAACACTTCTGGGCTCATGTGATCCTCTTACCTCAGCCTGCGAAACTGCTGGGCTTACAAGCATGCAAGCCCTTGCCCAGCCTGGGACAAGATCTTCATAGAAAGGGGTCACCAGTGTGAGAAGGAAGGTATTGGGAGATAAGCACTTTCCAGACAGAGGGCACAGCCCATGCAAAGTCCCTGGGGCAGGACTGTTTCTGGTGGGTTGCAGAAACAGCAAGGAGGTCCCTGTGCCTTGAGGAAAGTAAGGAGTGGGAGAGAGTAAGGAGGTAAGGAGGACAGGTTGGCCAGGGCCTGCAGGCCTTTGGGAGGTGGGGGATGTTAAGCAGTTTATCTTTTAATGTAAGTGTTATTAGAGATCAGGAGGCAGGAAATAAACAGTCCACTTAGAGATTTTGGGCTTTTTATTTTGGAGACGGGGTCTTACTCTGCAACCCAGGTGGGAGTGCAGCGGTGCGATCTCAGCTCCCTGCAACCTCTGCCTCCCAGACTCAAGTGACTCTTGTGGCTCAGCCTCCTGACTAGCTGCTGTTACAGGCACCGGCCACCATGCCTGGTGAATTTTTGTACTTGTAGTAGAGACAGGATTTCACCATAATGGCCAGGCTGGCCTGGAACTACAGACCTCTAGTGGATCAACCTGCCTCAGTCTCCAATTGGCGTTTTAATAAAACGATATTGGTTGGGGTTGGAGGCTCACGCCTGTAATCCCAGCACTTTGGGAGGCCAAGGCAAGTGGATCACCTGAGGTTGGGAGTTCGAGACCAGACTGACCAAGATGGAGAAATCCAGTCTCTACTTAACATGCAAAATTAGCTGGGCATGTTGGCCCTTGCCTGTAATCCCAGCAATTTGGAAGGCTGAGGCAGCAGGATGGCTTAAACCTGAGAGGCGGAGGTTGCAGTGAGCCAAGATCCTGCCACTGAACTCAAACCTGGCCAATGACAGTAAAACTCTGTCTGAAAAACAAAACAGACAAACAAAAAACCTGGGCATGGTGGCAGGCACCTTTTATCCCAGCTACTCAGAAGGCTGAGGCAGCAGAATGGCTTGAACCTGGAAGGTGGAGGTTTCAGTGGGCTGAAATCACCCACTGCACTCCTGTGTGGGTGACAGAGCAAGATTCTGTCTCAACCAAAACTAAAAGCAAAACAAAAGCAAACACTTCTGGGCTCAGGTGATCCTCCTACATCAGCCTGTGAAACTGCTCGGATTATAATCATGGGCCACCATGCCCAGCCTGGGCCAAGATCTTCTATGGAAAGGGGCAACCAGTGTGAGAAGGAAGGCATTTGGGGATAAGCACTTTCCAGACACAGGGCAGAGCCCATGCAAAGGCCCTCGGTCAAAGGGTGTGTGGCCTGTTGGAGGAACAGCAAGAAGGTCCCTGGGGCTTGAGCAGAGTGAGGAATAAGAGAGAGGGAGCAGGGAAGGAGGACGGGTTGGGCAGGGCCTGGGGGCCTTGGGGAGGTGGGGGACTATAAGCAGTTTATCTTTCAATGTAGGTGTGATGAGAAATCAGGAAGCGGGCAATAATCTGTCCAATTTGAGTTTTTTGTTTGTTTGTTTGTTTGTTTTATTTTTTTTCTTTTGAGACAGACAAAAGAAAATCTGGCACTCAGGAGGCCGTGCAGTGGCGTGATCTCGACTCACTGCAACCTCCACCTCCTGGACTCAAGTGAATCTCGGGGCTCAGCCTTCTGAGTGGCTGGCATGAAAACCACCCGGCACCATGTGTGGATAATTTTTCTAATTATACTAGTAACAGGATTTCACCATCATGGCCAGGCTTGCCTGGAAATACAGACCTCTAGTGGATCAACCTACCTCAGCCTCCAATTTACGTTTCAATAAAAAGATATTTGTCGGGGTTGGTTCCCTATGCCTGTAATCCCAGCATTTTAGGAGACGGAGTCAGGTGGATCACCTGAGGTTAGGAGTTTGAGACCAGCCTGGCCAAGATGGAAAAATCCAATTTCTACTATACATACAAAATTAGCTGGGCACGGTGGTCCATGCCTGTAATCCCAGGCCTTTCAGAGGCTAAGAGAGGAGAATCGATTGAACCTGGGAGGCGGAGATTGCAGTGAGCCAAGATGGTTCCACTGAATTAAAACCTGAACAACCAGAGGAAAATTCGATCTTGGAAAGAAAAAGAAAAAAAAAAAAAAGCCTGGGTGCGGTGGCGGGCACCTGTAGTCCCAGCTACTCAGAAGACTGAGGCAGCAGAATCGCTTGAACCTGGATGGTGGAGGTTTCAGTTGGCTGAAATCAGCCACCGCACTCCTGCCTTGGCGACAGAGCAGGATTCTGTCTCAAACAAAACAAAAAGCAAAACAAAAGCAAACACTTCTGGGCTCATGCGATCCTCCTACCTCACCCTACGAAATCGCGGGGATTAGACGCAAGTACCACCATGCCCAGCCTGGGCCAAGATGTTAATGGAAAGTGGTAACCAGTGTGAGAAGTAAGGTATTAGGGGGTAAGAACTTTCCAGACAGAGGCCACAGCACGTAAGAGTGAGAATCTGCATTTTTAATACCCGTAATTGTTTTTCTCCCCACAGGACAAGTTGACATCGGGTCTCCGTGTACAGGCCGTCAAAGCAATCTGAGGGAAACACTTTGTAGCAAAATGATGATGTTTTCCGTGAAAACAATAAAATGACTAAATCCGTTAGCATGTTGTGCTTGGCTTCCGTGGGGGTCCTCGGCGGGCGTGCCTGGACATCCTTCTCGGGATTGGGCTTCGCCCCAGAAATCTTCTGCGATGCTCTCTCCACAGGATCCCGCATCGGGGGAGACCAGTTCCGGGTGTGGCCGCCTCTGCCGCTGGCTGCGCTTGCGGCTTTGTCTTTCTTTCCACCTTCTCCGGAGAGCTGCGCTGAGAAGCAGGGGTCCCTGGGTTTGGAGACCAAGGCAGGGCCCCTTGGCGGGTGGCCTAGGTCGAAGCGGGGCAGTGAGCTCACACAGCCGGGCAACGTTCTGCTGACACCCTCCCGGAGGGTCTCGGGCACATTTCTGTGGTCCAGCGACCCATGCCACACCTCACCGGACTGAATCTTCAGTCCCGCGACCGATTCCTGCCCAAGCCGTCCGATCCGAATCCAGTGGGCAGAGCAGACCCGGGTACCCACCCCAGGGCCTCAAGCGCCCTCCGCATCCAGCCGACCGGAACAGGAAAATCTGCTCAGAGAGCCACCGAGGTCAGGAAGGTCAGGCTCCTGCTTACCCTGCGGCAGGCAGCCTCTTTCCCTGGGGCCGCCTCGGACACCGGCGCCAGCATTTTCCGGTGCAACTGCGGGACCCCCTGCCTCAGAGTGCCCAAGTTGCGGTTGGCCAGCGGGCACGCCAATGCGCATGCGCAAGCGGCGCTTCTGGCGGGAGCTCCCACCCGAGCCGAGTCACAGTGACAGCCCCCGTGGCCCGGGGATCCGCCGTCTCAGTGGCTTGACAAACCACGGGCCCTGCGTGGCAGTGCTGAGCTTTGGGCGATGGTACCCCCCAACCCGAGATCGTCGCCAGGGTCCTGCGATTACAGGAATCTGGCAGCGCGGGACCAGGCTGAGGAAAGCTGCAGCGGAGCTTCAGGGATGCCCGGGGCGATCCCCAAGGATCCTCACGATGTTCAGGCCTGCTCAGACGCTGTTGGTGGTGCGTCTCCTTGAAAGATGTGTCTGCTGGGGTTTCCAGGTACAGCCAGCCTGAGTGTGTCGGGGTTGCTCTCTCCGCGAGGGCCTTCCCTGGAGAGAGCAGAACCCCCGCAGCTTCAGGAGCTGCCTGCGACTCTTGGATAGCTCCATGTGTCTTGCTTTCTTCGTGTGTCTGTGTTTGTGAGTGTGTGAGTGTGTGTGTGTCCGTGTGTGTATATCTATGTGCGTCTGCAGGGGTTACTGCGCTTGGAGAACAGGTCCAAGCGGGGAAGTGAGCTCACGGAGCCAGGCAACGTTCTGCTGACGCCCTCCCGGAGAATCTCCGGCATCTTTCTGTGTTCCACCGACTCCTGCCACACCACACCGGACTGAATCTTCACCCCGCGGGACCCGATACCTGCCCACGCCGTCCGATCCGGAATCCAGTGGGCAGAGCAGACCCAGGTACCCACCTCAGGGCCTCAAGCGCCCTCCCCATTTAGCCGACCGGCACAGGAAAGGCGGCTGGCGGAGCCACTTAGGTCAGGAAGGTCGGGCTGCTGCTTAGCCAGTGGCAGGCAGCCTCTTTCCCTGGGGCCGCCTCGGACACCGCCGCCAGCATTTTCCGGTGCAGCTTCTGCACGCCCTGCCACAGAGCGCTCTTGTCGCGGCTGGCCAGGGGGGCACGCCACTGCGCATGCGCAAGCGGCGCGTCACACGCGCGAGCTCCCCCCGAGCCTCGCGTCACAGTGACAGCCCCCGTGGCCCGGGGAACCGCCGTCTCAGCGGCTGGGAAAACCACGGGCCCTCCGTCGCAGTTCCTGGGCGTTGGGCGATGGCCCCCCGTCCCTAAGATCGTCGCCAGGGTCCCGCGATTTCAGGAGTCGGGCTGGGCTGGACCAGGCTGAGAAAAGCTGCAGCGGAGCTTCAGGGATGCCCAGGGCGATCCCCAAGGATCCCCACGATGCTTCAGGCCTGCTCAAACGCTGTTGGTGGTGCGTCTCCTTGAAAGGTGTGTCTGCTGGGATTTCCAGGTACCGCCAGCCTGTGTGCCCCCGGGCTGCTCTCTCCCCAGGGCCTTCCCGGGAGAGAGCAGAACCCCGCAGTTTCAGGAGCGGCCTGCAACTGTTGGATGTCTCCATGTGTCTTTTCTTCGTGCGTCCGTGTGAGTGTGTGTGTGTGTGTGTGTGTGTCTGTGTGTGTGTGTGTGTTTGTGCGTCTGCAGGAGGGGTCCTTGTGCTTGAAGACCAAGGCAGGGCTCCTTTGTGGGTGGCCCAGGTCGAAGTAGGGCAGTGAGCTCATGGAACCAGGAAATGTTCAGATGTTCGACGAACAGCAAGGAGGTCCCTGTGGCAGGAGCAGAGTGATGATGGGGAGAGTGGAAGGAGAAAAGGAAGACCTGTTGGGCAGGGCCTGCAGGCCTCGGGGAGGAGAGGGAAGTTAAGCTGTTTACCTTTCAATGTAAGTGTGATGGGAAATAAGGAGGCAAGGAAGAGACCATTCAATTCATGTTTTTTTTTTCTTTTTATTTATTTACTTATTTATTTTTTTGAGAAAGACTCTCCCTCTGTCACCCAGGTGGGAGGGCAGAGGCAGCATCTCAGCTCACTGCAGCCACCGCCTCTGGGATTCAAATAATTCTTGTGGCTCAGCCTCCTGAGTAGCTGGTATTTTGGGCACCCGCCACCATGCCCGCCTAATTTTTGTAATTGTAGTAGAGAAAAGGTTTCACTCTGATGGCCAGGCTGGTCTGGAACTCCTGATCTCAAGTGGATCTACCTGCCTCTGCCTCCAATGTAGGTTTCAATGAAAAGATTTTGGCCGGGGTTGGTGGCTCACACCTTTAAACCCAGCACTTCGAAAGGCAGAGGTAGGTGGATTACCTGAGGTTGAGAGTTCGAGATCAGTCTGACCGAGATGAAAAATCCCGTTACTATTAAATATACAAAATGAGCTGGGCATGGTGGTGCATGCCTGTAATCGCAGCCATTTTGGAGGCAGAGGCAAGATAACCACTTGAACCTAAGAAGAGAAGGTTGCACTGAGCCAAGATCGTGCCACTGAACTCCAAACTGGGCAAGAAGAGGCAAACATTGTCACAAGATAAAAGAAAATCATGGGCATGGTGGCAGGCACCTGCAGTCCCAGCTACTCAGAAAGCTGAGGCAGTAGAATCGCTTGAAGCTGGAAGATGGAGGTTTCAGTGTGCTGCAATCACCCACTGCACTCCTGTCGGTGTGACAATGCAAGATTCTGTCAAAAACGAAAGAAAACACCAAACAAAACCAAACACTTCCGGGCCCTTGCGATTCTCCTACCTCAGTCTGCAAAATTGCTGGGATTATAGGCACACGCCACCATGCCCTGCCTCAGACAGGATCTTAATGGGAAGGGCTAACCAGTGTGAGAGAGAAGGTATTGTGAGGGTAAGCACTTTACGGATAGAGGGCACAGCCCGTGTAAAGGCTCAGGGGCAGGACTATGGCAGGGGTCTTGAATTAACGGTGAGGAGGTCCCTGTGGCTTGAGGAGAGTGAGGAGTGGGAGAGAAGGAGGAGGGAAGGAGGATGGGTTGGGCAGGGCCTGCGGGCCTGAAGAGGGATTGAGGTTATGCAGTTTACCTTTTAATGTAAGCGTTATCAGAAATCAGGAAGCAGGAAGAAACAGTCCAATTTGAGTTTCTGGGTTTTTTTCCCATGTGACCCACTCTCAGTCTGTCACCCAGGTGGGAGTGCCGTGGCCTGATCTTGGCTCACTGCAACCTCTGCCTCCCAGATTCAAGTGATTCTTGTGGCTCAGCCTCCTGAGTAGCTGGTATTATAGGCACGTGCCACCATTCGCTGCTAATTTTTGTAATTGTAGTAGAGACAAGGTTTCACCATAATGGCCAGGCTAGACCAATCCTCCTGACCTTAAGTGGATCAACTTGCCTCAGCCTCCAATTTATGTTTTACAACAAAAATATCTTTCTGGGTGGGTGGCTCACACCTGTAATCCCAGCAATTTGGGAGGCCAAGGCAGTTGAATCACCTGAGGTTAGAAGTTCGAGATCAGCCTGACCAAGATAAGGAAATCCCATGACTACTTCCTATACAAAATTAGCTGGGCATGGTGGTGCCTGTAATCCCAGCCATTTGTGAGTCTGAGGCAGGAGAATTGCTTGAACCTGGGAGGTGGAGGTTGCAGTGAGCCAAGATTCTGCCAGTGAACTCCAACCTGGACAAGAGCCAAACCCAATCAGGAAAGAAAACAAAAAACCTGGGAATGCTGGTGGGCACCTGTATTCCCAGCTACTCAGAAGGCTGAGGCAGCAGAATCGCTTGAACATGGAAGGTGGTGGTTTCAGTTGCTGAAATCACCCACTGCACTGCTGCCTGGGTGACAGAGCAAGATTCTGTCTCAAACAAATCAAAAGCAAACACTTCGGGGAACATGAGATCCTCCTACCTCAGCCTTCGATATTGCTGAGAGTGTAAGCACTTGCCACCGTGCCCAACCTGGGGCAAAATCTACATGGAACAGTGTAATAAGTGTGAGAAGGCATGTTTTCCAGGGTAAGCACTTTCCAGGCAGAGAACACATCCCATGCAAAGGCCCTGAGGCAGCAGTGTGTCTGGCCTGTTGGAGGAACAATGAGGAGTTCCTGTGGCTGGAGCAGAGTGATGAGGGAAAAGAGGGTGGAGGAAGGAGGACCACTTGGGCAGGGCCTGAAGGCCTTGCGGAGGTGGGGGAAGTTAGGCAGTTTATCCTATAATGTAAGTGTGATGGGAAATCATTAAGCAGGGAATAAACAGTCCAATTTGAGTTTTTGGGATTTTTCTTTTTTGACGGATTCTCACTCTGTCACCCAGGTGGTAGTGCAGTGGCGTAATCTTGGCACACTGCAAGCTCCGCCTCCCAGTCTCAAGTGACTCTTGGGGCTCAACCTCCTGACTAGCTGGTATTAGTGGCACCGGCCACCATGCCTCGCAAATTTTTGTAATGGTAGTAGAGACAGTTTTTCAGCACAATGGCCAAGCTGGCCTGCAACTCCAGACATCTAGTGTATCAACCTGCCTCAGCCTAAAATTGACATTTGAATAAAAAGATATCGGTCGGGGTTGGTGGCTCACGCCTTTATTCCCAGCATTGTGAAAAGCTGAGGCAAGTGGATCACCTGAGGTTGGGAGTTGGAGACCAGACTGACCAAGGTAATGAAATTTCCTTTCTACTAAATATACAAAACTAGCTGAATATGGTGGCCCATGCCTGTAATCCCAGCCATTTGGGAGGCTGAGGAGAAGAATAGCTTGAACGTGGGAGGTGGGGATTTCAGTGAGCCAAGATCGTGCCACTGAAGTCCATCCCGGGCAACAAGAGTGAAACTCTGCCGGAAAACAAAAAAGTGCAAATAAAACAACTTGGGCATAATGTCGGGCACCTGTAGTCCCAGCTACTCAGAAGGCTGAGGCAGTAGAATCACTGGAACCTGGAAGGCAAAATGTTCAGTAAGCTGAAATCACCCACTGCACTCCTGCCTGGTTGACAGAGCAAGATTCTGTCTCAAAGAAAACAAAACAAAACAAAAAGCAAAAGCAAACACTTCTGGGCTCATGTGATCCTCTTACCTCAGCCTGCGAAACTGCTGGGCTTACAAGCATGCAAGCCCTTGCCCAGCCTGGGACAAGATCTTCATAGAAAGGGGTCACCAGTGTGAGAAGGAAGGTATTGGGAGATAAGCACTTTCCAGACAGAGGGCACAGCCCATGCAAAGTCCCTGGGGCAGGACTGTTTCTGGTGGGTTGCAGAAACAGCAAGGAGGTCCCTGTGCCTTGAGGAAAGTAAGGAGTGGGAGAGAGTAAGGAGGTAAGGAGGACAGGTTGGCCAGGGCCTGCAGGCCTTTGGGAGGTGGGGGATGTTAAGCAGTTTATCTTTTAATGTAAGTGTTATTAGAGATCAGGAGGCAGGAAATAAACAGTCCACTTAGAGATTTTGGGCTTTTTATTTTGGAGACGGGTCTTACTCTGCAACCCAGGTGGGAGTGCAGCGGTGCGATCTCAGCTCCTGCAACCTCTGCCTCCCAGACTCAAGTGACTCTTGTGGCTCAGCCTCCTGACTAGCTGCTGTTACAGGCACCGCCACCATGCCTGGTGAATTTTGTACTTGTAGTAGAGACAGGATTTCACCATAATGGCCAGGCTGGCCTGGAACTACAGACCTCTAGTGGATCAACCTGCCTCAGTCTCCAATTGGCGTTTTAATAAAACGATATTGGTTGGGGTTGGAGGCTCACGCCTGTAATCCCAGCACTTTGGGAGGCCAAGGCAAGTGGATCACCTGAGGTTGGGAGTTCGAGACCAGACTGACCAAGATGGAGAAATCCAGTCTCTACTTAACATGCAAAATTAGCTGGGCATGTTGGCCCTTGCCTGTAATCCCAGCAATTTGGAAGGCTGAGGCAGCAGGATGGCTTAAACCTGAGAGGCGGAGGTTGCAGTGAGCCAAGATCCTGCCACTGAACTCAAACCTGGCCAATGACAGTAAAACTCTGTCTGAAAAACAAAACAGACAAACAAAAAACCTGGGCATGGTGGCAGGCACCTTTTATCCCAGCTACTCAGAAGGCTGAGGCAGCAGAATGGCTTGAACCTGGAAGGTGGAGGTTTCAGTGGGCTGAAATCACCCACTGCACTCCTGTGTGGGTGACAGAGCAAGATTCTGTCTCAACCAAAACTAAAAGCAAAACAAAAGCAAACACTTCTGGGCTCAGGTGATCCTCCTACATCAGCCTGTGAAACTGCTCGGATTATAATCATGGGCCACCATGCCCAGCCTGGGCCAAGATCTTCTATGGAAAGGGGCAACCAGTGTGAGAAGGAAGGCATTTGGGGATAAGCACTTTCCAGACACAGGGCAGAGCCCATGCAAAGGCCCTCGGTCAAAGGGTGTGTGGCCTGTTGGAGGAACAGCAAGAAGGTCCCTGGGGCTTGAGCAGAGTGAGGAATAAGAGAGAGGAGCAGGGAAGGAGGACGGGTTGGGCAGGGCCTGGGGGCCTTGGGGAGGTGGGGGACTATAAGCAGTTTATCTTTCAATGTAGGTGTGATGAGAAATCAGGAAGCGGGCAATAATCTGTCCAATTTGAGTTTTTTGTTTGTTTGTTTGTTTGTTTTATTTTTTCTTTTGAGACAGACAAAAGAAAATCTGGCACTCAGGAGGCCGTGCAGTGGCGTGATCTCGACTCACTGCAACCTCCACCTCCTGGACTCAAGTGAATCTCGGGGCTCAGCCTTCTGAGTGGCTGGCATGAAAACCACCCGGCACCATGTGTGGATAATTTTTCTAATTATACTAGTAACAGGATTTCACCATCATGGCCAGGCTTGCCTGGAAATACAGACCTCTAGTGGATCAACCTACCTCAGCCTCCAATTTACGTTTCAATAAAAAGATATTTGTCGGGGTTGGTTCCCTATGCCTGTAATCCCAGCATTTTAGGAGACGGAGTCAGGTGGATCACCTGAGGTTAGGAGTTTGAGACCAGCCTGGCCAAGATGGAAAAATCCAATTTCTACTATACATACAAAATTAGCTGGGCACGGTGGTCCATGCCTGTAATCCCAGGCCTTTCAGAGGCTAAGAGAGGAGAATCGATTGAACCTGGGAGGCGGAGATTGCAGTGAGCCAAGATGGTTCCACTGAATTAAAACCTGAACAACCAGAGGAAAATTCGATCTTGGAAAGAAAAAAGAAAAAAAAAAAA
>JAKFGQ010000885.1:0-13125 GCA_021498475.1 Saguinus midas | reverse complement strand
TGCATGTGTGTGGAAGGGGGATTTCCTTTGGCCAAGAGACTTAGAATCAAAAGACTACAGATCAATTCAACATTCTAGGCCAGATGGGAATGGAGGCAAGCAGGTAATCATTAATCCTTAAAACCATTTTAAGTAATATAAGAGTCAAAACTAAAAGCCAAAAATAAGATTATAAAACTGACTTATCTATACATTCTGTGCACCTGTTTCCAAAGTTTAAAATTTAATTTTTTATGAAAAGGCTCCTTCAGGATAGTATTTTAGAAGACATTTGTCAGTTAAGTTGATGCTAGCTGCTGTAACAGATAAACAGAAAACTATTAGTAGTCAGAACAATATGCAAATTCACCTTTCCTTTCCATAAGAGCTCAATCCAGGACTTCCTGCTCAAATGACTGGTTGGCCATTCTCCAAACCATGACTCAGGGACCTAAGTACCTTCTATTCTGTGGCTTTGCCACCTTCAGCATATAATCCCAAATGTGACTGTGGTGGTCAAGTCTGTTTTAGTCAATTGAAAAGGTTAAATGGTGTGGTACATCATATGGGGATATTTTCACAGGCCAAGATATTACAGGGCAAAAATCTCTTCCAACCAAATTAACTTGGCTTATATTTATTATCATAGAATACCAAGATGCAAAGAAGTTGTGAAAGGGTGTCCAAATAGGTAACTAGAGGGAAGAGAAGGAAAGTTCTTTGAATAAGATGAATTTTCATTTTTATAACATTTGTACTAATGCTACTTTTAGAGGAAAAAAACCAATGTTTTTGCTCACATACTTTTTATAAAATTTGTTCCAAAGTCTGATTCCACAATTCAAACTCAGGAGAGATGACACAGATGTCATCCATTAGAGTTTATGGCATCACTGATTTTTTGAAAGAAGTATTTAGGTTGATTCCCAAAGGCACTGAAAGAAGTTGAAAACAGGCTAAGAGTATGGGAATAAGGCCATGGAACACACTGTAAAATTGAAATTGTTTTCTTATTGTCTGAGGAGAAAAAGAAACTATGATGGGTATCTCTGCAGGTACTTGAAGACTACTGAAAGAAAAGCAGAAAGTGAGTCTTCTAGTTTAACCAGGTCCTTATTTCTCACTGAGATGTTCTAATTATTAAAAATGCATACTTGAAAGTGATCCCACAATCATGGTTGGTCTTTTTTGAATACTCCACATAATTTTCAATGATAACTTTTTATGAAGAACCTTGAAAACTTCACAAATTATTTTTTTATTATTATTCTTTCAAATCACAAATCTAGTATGCATTGCTATTATTTCCACTAGTATTATAATGATTACTCTTTTTTACAGATATTGACTGACCTTCTGAAACTATAAGGACTGGGCTAAGATGCCAAGGAATGAGGTAGGATAAGATGATGTCTCTGTCCATGAGTATCTTATGGACCCTGGTAAGATATTCTGAGGAGAAAATAGGTCAGTTCACTAAAGGCAACATCTCTGATAGCTAAAAGAGAGAATTATAACCATGCATAAAGAACACAATCAGGCAAAACATCTGACCAAGGACTCAAAATCCAAAGTCTTGGTTTTCCAACTAAAGTAGCCCTTTGAATATCAAATGCCAAATTTTGGAAATCAAACAGAAATGGATCCCATTCTCGCTTGGAAAATGAATGGAGATAACAAGAAGCAAATGATTATTCACCTATATTCTTATGTGTGAGGAGAATCTAGAAAAAAGATCACTAGATAAGGCTACATAATTATCACATTATTTAAGGCACATCTAAAAAAATAGAAGGCCAAAGCTATAGTTTGCTCCAATTCTATGCAAAATTTTGCCAAATTTCTTTCCACCAATGCAAGCACATTCTATTTTCCAACCACTTTTCTTTAGTTCTATCTACATAGTGCCCATCATGTTTGCCCAGTTTCTCAAAGCAAGTGGGTAAAATTAACTCAGCAGCAAATTCTGCTGGCCTGAAACATAAAACACATCAACCAGCTGGCAAGTCAGGTGACTCAGAAACGTGGGCATCTCAGTTCTCCTCCTCTAATGCACTGGACTCTCCTCATTTCTCCAGAAGTGCTTCCATTCCCACCTTTAATCCTTTTAGTGTGTCCTAGATGTGGTCTCTGAGCTCTGAGAATTAGTGTATTGGTTTAGTTCTGATTTAGCTCATGTCTCTAGCATGTCATGTCTTCGGCTTAGACTTGAGGTAAACACATAGAAACCTAAAATTGTATAGATATTTGAATCAAAGGACAGAAATATGCAGGGTTTCACAGAGTTGCCTTTGAATATACTATAGGGTGAACAAAGAGATTTGTAATTACATTCAAGTTTATGAATATGTTCTCAAGAAAACAACTACTAGTATATAACATGTAAATTAACTTGGGGAACATCTTCATTATAATGTAACATATCAGGTGTGAACAAATAAGACTTTTCAATGAAAGAGAGTGAAGGTACTGAAAAAAGACCATGCTTTCTTTATATAGAACTCTACTAAGAAAACATTGTTCAGAGTCTAGAAAACATTGCTCTAGTTCTTATGGCCAGAAATATTCCCAGGAGCATGTAAGAACTGAGGACTTAGAGTCAGATGTTTTGAGTTCCTATTGTTGCTCCACAACTCAATAGCTCCTGTGCTTCTGTGTTTTCCTTTTGTAAAGAGGACAATAGTACCACCTGTCAGTGTCTGCTTTGGTCACTGATGTCTCTAGACAGTAAATAGGGTGGGTACATAGTAGATGTTCAATAAACATGAAAATGAGGTATTTCTCTTTGAATGAAGTGAAAATAGTTTTTTAAGTGCTAAGAACAATATCTGACAGACAAGAAACATGATGCAATTTAGCAACTTTTATTTTCCTTATAATGTTATAATGATTACTCTTTTTACAGATATTGACTGACCTTCTGAAACTATAAGGACTGGGCTAAGATGCCAAGGAATGAGGTAGGATAAGATGATGTCTCTGTCCATGAGTATCTTATGGACCCTGGTAAGATATTCTGAGGAGAAAATAGGTCAGTTCACTAAAGGCAACATCTCTGATAGCTAAAAGAGAGAATTATAACCATGCATAAAGAACACAATCAGGCAAAACATCTGACCAAGGACTCAAAATCCAAAGTCTTGGTTTTCCAACTAAAGTAGCCCTTTGAATATCAAATGCCAAATTTTGGAAATCAAACAGAAATGGATCCCATTCTCGCTTGGAAAATGAATGGAGATAACAAGAAGCAAATGATTCTTCACCTATATTCTTATGTGTGAGGAAAATCTAAAAAAAATCACTAGATAAGGCTACATAATTATCACATTATTTAAGGCACATCTAAAAAAATAGAAGGCCAAAGCTATAGTTTGCTCCAATTCTATGCCCATTTTTGCCATTTTTTTCCACCAATGCAAGCACATTCTATTTTCCAACCACTTTTCTTTAGTTCTATCTACATAGTGCCCATCATGTTTGCACAGTTTCTCAGGGAAGTGGGTAAAATTAACTCAGCAGCAAATTCTGCTGGCCTGAAACATAAAACACATCAACCAGCTGGCAAGTCAGGTGACTCAGAAACGTGGGCATCTCAGTTCTCCTCCTCTAATGCACTGGACTCTCCTCATTTCTCCAGAAGTGCTTCCATTCCCACCTTTAATCCTTTTAGTGTGTCCTAGATGTGGTCTCTGAGCTCTGAGAATTAGTGTATTGGTTTAGTTCTGATTTAGCTCATGTCTCTAGCATGTCATGTCTTCGGCTTAGACTTGAGGTAAACACATAGAAACCTAAAATTGTATAGATATTTGAATCAAAGGACAGAAATATGCAGGGTTTCACAGAGTTGCCTTTGAATATACTATAGGGTGAACAAAGAGATTTGTAATTACATTCAAGTTTATGAGTGTATGTTCTCAAGAAAACAACACTAATATATAACATGTAATTAACTTGGGGCTCATCTTTATCATAATGTAACAAATCAGGTGTGAACAAATAAGACTTTTCAATGAAGGAGAGAGTGAAGGTACTGAAAAAAAGACCATGCCATTCTTTATATAGTACTGTACTGAGAAAACATTGTTCAGAGTCGAGAAAACATTGTTCAGAATCTAGAAAACGGTTTTGGTTCTCATGGCCAGAAATATTCCCAGGAAGCACATAGGAACTGAAGATTTAGAGTCAGATGTTTTGGGTTCCTATTGTTGCTCCACAACTCAATAGCTCCCTGTGCTTCTGTATTTTTCTTTTGTAAAAGAGGACAAAAGTACGACCTATTACTGCTTTGGTCACTGATGTCTCTAGACAGTAAATAGGGGTGGGTACATAGTAGATGTTCAATAAACATGAAAAATGAGGGTAATTCTCATTGGATAGTGAAAATTGTTTTTTTAAGTGCTAAGAACAATATCTGACAGACAAGAAACATGATGCAATTTAGCAACTTTTTATTTTCCTTAATAATGTTATCATTATTATCCTTTTTATTAAGTTGAGAGAAGTTTCCTTTGAAAGCATCTATTCTCTGGCTTCTTGTTAGAGAGATGTATTTGTCAAGGCTCTCTAGAGGGACATGGTTAACAGGAGAATATATTTGTATGTGAGAGGAGTTTAATAAGGAGATTTGACTGACATGACCACAAGGTAAAGTCCTACCGTAGAACGTCTGCAAGTTGGAGGGTGAGGAAGCCAGTGGTAAATCAGCCTGAGTCCCAAAACCTCAAAAGTAGGGAAGTCAACAGTGCAGCCTTCAGTCTGTGGCCAAAGGCCTGAGAGCCTTGGCAAGCCACATGTATGTCCAAGAGTTCAAAACCTGAAGAACTTGGAGTATGATTTTGAGAGCAGGAAGCATCCATCATGTGAGAAAGATGAAAGCCAGAAGACTCAGCAAGTCTCCTCTGCCATCTTCTCCTGCCTGCCTCATTCTAGCCATGCTGGCAGCTGATTAGATGGTGCCCACCATGATTGACAGAGGGTCTGCCTCTCACAGTCCACTGGCACAAATTTTAAACTCCTTTGGCAATACCCTCACAGACACATCTAGAAACAATACTTTGCATCCTTCAATTCAATCAAGTTGACACTCAGTCTTAACCATCACAACAAATAACATGAAAAATATTGATCTTTGGAGTTTATCTAACTACTAGTAGAGAACTTGAGACAATTACACTTTCCATTCTACAGCAAGGATATTGTGCTCTCACAAATTTGCCTTCCTAGTCTTATATTTAGTTCATCACCCTCAACTGTCTAGTAAGGCTGAATTCACTAAAGCTGCAAACACCTCCCTGGACCAGTAATGATTACTTTTCATTCTCATGGCTCATGCCCATATTGCTACCTTTGATCTACATCTCTTCCACCATTTTGCTTCTGCTTTTCCCCACTCATTAATGTCCATCTAACCTCAATATCTAAACTATATTTTGATTTTTTTCTCCAGTGAGATATTACTTTCATTCCTACCTTTAATCAAATTTAGATACACAGTTGTTTTGTTGTTTTCTTTTGTCCTTATTTATTGGGATACAAAAGCAACAATTTTGCTTTCACTGAAGGAAATGGAAAGACATTTGGTGTCTTGCATGCTATGAAACAACAATGGTACACCTAATTTACTTTATCATATTTAGATATTATTATTGACCTTAAAACAGATGGTTTTATTTTATAAGAATGAACTAGAATTGGGATCTATTCTCAGCTTCTTTGGGAAATCTGAACATTAATGCAAAATTGGTTTGAAAATCAAATTGATGTTTTCTCAATTGTGTATTTTATTGGGGATGATATTGCTCCTAAGGGTACCAACCTTAGTTCTTGTGATGTGAACAAATTGGAGACAGTACATTCATTTATGGCCTGAATGCCAAAACTCTAACAAAACCTCATCCTTTAGTATTTATTTTCTTTCACTTGGTTTTCTTTTGTATCACATGAAAATCATTGACAATGAGTTCATGGAAGATACAAAAATGTATGTGAGATCAGTGCTGCAAACCATCACGTGAAATAGATGGTTGTCATTGGTGGACTTTCTCTCCACTATGTGCTCAATCTCAGAGTCATACCATGTGATGTGGTCTCCACTGGCATAAGAAGAGGCTGCCACTGGCTGTCCTGGGTATGAAACTTATGTTTGATCCTCAGTGCTTCCAAATGTATTATATGCTTTTATACAAATGCTTTTGCATCCTTCAATTCAATCAAGTTGACACTCAGTCTTAACCATCACAACAAATAACATGAAAAATATTGATCTTTGGAGTTTATCTAACTACTAGTAGAGAACTTGAGACAATTACACTTTCCATTCTACAGCAAGGATATTGTGCTCTCACAAATTTGCCATCCTAGTCTTATATTTAGTTCATCACCCTCAACTGTCTAGTAACATTGAATTCACTAAAGCTGCAAACACCTCCCTGGACCAGTAATGATTACTTTTCATTCTCATGGCTCATGCCCATATTGCTACCTTTGATCTACATCTCTTCCACCATTTTGCTTCTGCTTTTCCCCACTCATTAATGTCCATCTAACCTGGGCGGAATATCTAAACTATATTTTGATTTTTTTCTCCAGTGAGATATTACTTTCATTCCTACCTTTAATCAAATTTAGATACACAGTTGTTTTGTTGTTTTCTTTTTGTCCTTATTTATTGGGATACAAAAAGCAACAATTTTTGCTTTCACTGAAGGAAATGGAAAGACATTTGGTGTCTTGCATGCTATGAAACAACAATGGTACACCTAATTTACTTTATCATATTTAGATATTATTATTGACCTTAGGAAACAGATGGTTTTATTTTATAAGAATGAACTAGAATTGGGATGTTTCCAGCTTCTTTGGGAAATCTGAACATTAATGCAAAAATTGGTTTGAAAAATCAAATTGATGTTTTCTCAATTGTGTATTTTTATTGGGGATGATATTGCTCCTAAGGGTACCAACCTTAGTTCTTGTGATGTGAACAAATTGGAGACAGTACATTCATTTATGGCCTGAATGCCAAAACTCTAACAAAACCTCATCCTTTAGTATTTATTTTCTTTCACTTGGTTTTCTTTTGTATCACATGAAAATCATTGACAATGAGTTCATGGAAGATACAAAAATGTATGTGAGATCAGTGCTGCAAACCATCACGTGAAATAGATGGTTGTCATTGGTGGACTTTCTCTCCACTATGTGCTCAATCTCAGAGTCATACCATGTGATGTGGTCTCCACTGGCATAAGAAGAGGCTGCCACTGGCTGTCCTGGGTATGAAACTTATGTTTGATCCTCAGTGCTTCCAAATGTATTATATGCTTTTATACAAATGCTTTTGAATCCTTCAATTCAATCAAGTTGACACTCAGTCTTAAATATTACAAATACAACATGAAAAATATTGATCTTTGGAGTTCATCTATCTACTAGTAGAGAACTTGAGACAATTACACTTTCCATTCTACAGCAAGGATATTGTGCTCTCACAAATTTGCCTTCCTAGTCTTATATTTAGTTCATCACCCTCAACTGTCTAGTAAGGCTGAATTCACTAAAGCTGCAAACACCTCCCTGGACCAGTAATGATTACTTTTCATTGAGCTCATGCCCATTTGCTACCTTTGATCTACATCTCTTCCACCATTTTGCTTCTGCTCTTCCCCACTCATTAATGTCCATCTAACCTGGGCTGAATATCTAAACTATATTTTGTTGATTTTTTTCTCCAGTGGGATATTACTTTCATTCCTACCTTTAATCAAATTTAGATACATAGTTGTCTTGTTGTTTTCTTTTTGTCCTTATTTATTGGGATACAAAAAGCAACAATTTTTGCTTTCACTGAAAAAGGAAATGGGAAAGACATTTGGTGTCTTGCATGCTATGTAAACAATGGTACACCTAATTTACTTTATCATATTTAGATATTATTATTGACCTTAGGAAACAGATGGTTTTTTTTATTTTATAAGAATGAACTAGAATTGGGATGTCTCCAGCTTCTTTGGGAAACCTGAACATTAACGCAAAAATTAGTTTGAAAAATCAAATTGATGTTTTCTCAATTGTGTATTTTTATTGGGGATGATATTGCTCCAAAGGGTACAAACCTTAGTTCTTGTGATGTGAACAAATTGTAGACAGTACATTCATTTATGGCCCCTGAATGCCGAACTCTAACAAAACCTCATCCTTTAGTATTTATTTTCTTTCACTTGGTTTTCTTTTGTATCACATGAAAATCATTGACATTGAGTTCATGGAAGATAAACAAAATGTATGTGAGATCAGTGCTACAAACCAACGTGAAATAGATGGTTGTCATTGGTGGACTTTCTCTCCACTATGTGCTCAATCTCAGAGTCATACCATGTGATGTGGTCTCCACTGGCATAAGAAGAGGCTGCCACTGGCTGTCCTGGGTATGAAACTTATGTTTGATCCTCAGTGCTTCCAAATGTATTATATGCTTTTATACAAATGCTTTGTATTTTATTATTAAATTGTATAAAAGTATTCCAAACATCAGTACTTATAGCAAGTGCTGAAAAATACATGTTGACTATACATGAATGAAAATCTAGCAGTTAGTGAACGTAAAAATTATTTTCTATATGAAGCAAAACTAAAAATTAAGTAAAACAAATTAAATATTACAGGAATCATTTAATTTTAAATAGCCCCTGAGCAGTTTTTCAAGATTTTTAAGTATTTTTATTATATTGATATTACATAGTTTGTATAAGTATCTTTACTATATTGGCATATATATTTTATATTATAACTTTATCTGTTTCACTTGATTCATTATATTGTTTATATTAATATAAATATAATTAATATTTGTATTAAGTGAAGTCACTCAGCAAATAATTTTTATAAAGTTAAATGTCAATATTAAATTTAACTTTTAGCATAAAATTTTTCTTACTCTTAATGCTGCATTGCATAAACTGTCCACTTCATTTTTCTACATGAAGCATGGATAGAAATACAGCAAATCCATATATACACATAATATATCTGTGTTATTAAATTATCAGGAGGGGTTAACTTAGAAAAAAAATATCAAATAGGACTCTGGAGGTTGAGAAAGGAACACAGTATTGAAAAGAAAACTGGTTGAGAAACTGAGAAACACTTCTCTAAGCCCATACAGAGAGTACATAAAGGAAGCAAAAAAAAAAAAAAAAGTAGAAAAAAATGCAGTTACATTCAGAAAATGGAAATTAGTATGTTCTCTATATATAATGCTGTGTACAAACCAAAGTATTCAGAGATCCTAGAGCTGGAGGTTAAGGGTCATCCATCTGAACCAGCTCAGCAACATCTGCAACATCTATGATGGTCTTGCCCTTAAATTTACTGGTGGTGCTCAGCTACAAGTCATTCAGCTCTCTGGGCTGTGATCTGCCTCAGAACCACAGCTTGGGTAACAGGAGGGCCTTGGTGTTCCTGGCACAAATGAGAAGAATCTCTCCTTTCTCCTGCCTGAAGGACAGACATGACTTTGGATTCCCCAGAAGGAGTTTGATGGCAGCCAGCTCCAGAAGGCTCAAGCCATTTTTGTCCTCCATGAGATGATCCAGCAGACCTTCAACCTCTTCAGCACAAAGGACTCATCTGCTGCTTGGGATGAGACCCTCCTAGAAAAATTCTACACTGAACTTTACCAGGAGCTGAATGATCTGGAAGCCTGTGTGATACAGAAGGTGGGGGTGACAGAGACTCCCTTGATGTATGAGGACTCCATTCTGGCTGTGAGGAAATACTTCCAAAGCATTGCTCTCTATCTGACAGAGAAGAAACACAGCCCTTGTGCCTGGGAGGTTGTCAGAGCAGAAATCATGAGATCCTTCCTTTTCATCAATCAACTTTTGAAAATGATTGAAGACTAAGGAATGAGACTTGGTACAACATGGAAATGATTCTTACAGACTAATACAGTGGCTGACACTTCCACAAGTTGCACCACTTCAAAGACTCTTGTTTCTGCTATAACCATGCCATGAGTTGAATCAAATGTGTCAAGTGTTTTCAGGAGTGTTAAGTGACATCCTGTTGAGCTGTATGGGCACTAGTCCCTTACAGATGGCCATAGGGATGGATCTATTCATCTATTTATTTAAATATTTATTTATTTCTCTATTTATATGTTAGTTTTTCATCTATGTATTTAAACATTTATTTATTTCACTATTTATATAAGTTAAATTAGTTTTGTTCATATTATATCATGTGAACTTTTACATTGTGAATTGTGTAACAAATTTATGTTATTTATTATTTTGCCTTGTTTATTAAATTTTTACTATGAAATATTCTTTATTTATCCTTTAAAATTGAACTACAACCCTCGTTGTAAAAACTGATTAAAGAATGGATGGTACAATTCCTTTATCCATCCTTATTACATTCAAAGTATAAGTAAAAATTAACGTTGTCTAAATTAGGTTGTATGTTGCCCTCAAGACAGCTAGGTGAACATAACAAATACAATTCCTGCTCTCTTGTATCTTTGGTTTTTGTAGGGAAAGAAACCTAAAAACATTAATGATACTTAATATTAGTTATGTCAAATGCTATAATAAGAAGGAAGAACCAATGAATTTCTCTCCCCACAAGGTAGACCAAGGCATGTGAAGAAGTAAAAATAAACCCAGAAATACCCTCTATATGCTGACTGGTTGACATCTAAGCATAAATGTGCACTGCCAGTTGGATATAAGAGTTTGTGATTTATAAGGGATGCAATTGCTGGAGGTTCATATGCGGTAACTGAAAGCCCAGAAATGAAGGAGCTCGTGTGTGGAGAGAGTGTAGAGGGAGAAAATGGCTTAAACATGATTCTGAGGACCTCCCACAGTTAAGAAAGGAAAGAGGAGAGCCACAAAGGAAAAAGAAAGGCCACACATTAGGACAACAGGTGAAAATACTAGGGAAAAATGTTGATTTAAGGAAATTAATGTTCTGAAAAGAGTAATCAGTAGATTCCCAGAAGGTGTAAGTTGAAACTGTCCACTCCCTTGGGAAAATGGATGGCACTGGCAACCTTATGAGAGTTGTTATGGTAAAAGAAGTCAGAGCAAACCATATTATAGCAGGTAGAAGTATAAATAAGAGAAGTTAGTGACCCTGAAGGGGGCAAAAGTAGAATGTAACAAAGAAAAGAATGTGAGTTATATTTTCTGTCCATAGTATTTCCTTTTCTCAATATATTTTTCTGGATACATTTCATGTAACTGATGTACTAGCAAACCATATCAATATATGTAATATATTTATTTTTAATCATAATATATACAATTATAATTTATTATTGTTTTAATTAATACTACTTTGAATATCAGTAAGCTGCCTAGCTTATGTTAATTTGCTAGGGAGTAATAGATAACTAATTCAATCCTTCACCAAATTAATTAATGATGATAAGATAATGACACCTGGAAGTACTGCCTTATAAACTGTTACTTACCTTGCATTGTTGTCACACTGGTTTACTGTAGTTTTGCTGCAGCTTTATAATCCATCTTAATTTCTTAGTGCTAGATATGACAAGAATTCTTTAAGTGAGAAAATCCTGACGGCACACTTTATTTCATTAATTTGCCATCAGAGTCTCTGTAGCTATATCCTGTTTCATATGAAAAAGTTAGAAATTTGTGTACATTAAAAATAACCACCATTTTAAAAATTGAACTATTTCTTATGAGCATATAATTATACATCAGGAATTCTCTTACTGATTTAAAATTTAATATCACTGTCAGTTCTTCATTCCATCAAGATTTTATTCATGTTTCTAATATGACATTTTTCATTGGATTTCTGCCTTTGTTATTTTAAAATCATTTATTGAAAACTTCTTTCTACCATGTACATCAGCTATATCTTTTATCCTAAATATAATTAACAAAGATAATATAATTTCAAAGATTATATGCTTTAAAAGTTTGCTAATCTTTTTTTCCCCCTATATCACATTGTTTTTAGGATTACTATTATAAATTCATTTCATTTTCTAATAGGGAAAGTTATGCCAAGAAATCTTCTTCTTCTATTGTTTTGCATCATTAATGTATTCTTCTAATTAAATTTATATTTCATCTGCTATGTACAAACATTAATTTCATGAAAATCAGAGGTTCTTCAGGATGCACAAATAACCAAATTGCATAAATGTAATATTTAGGGTGAGTTTCCTGATAAGACAGAAGAGTAAAACTGGATCAATGAAATTTTCTCACTATCTAAGGCAAAAAATAGTAAAAGCTGCCCCCCCCTCCCAAAATACAATAGCATGCAACAACTAAAAGAAGACCAAGGAGCAAGACATCTGTTTAATTTTGGAATCCGAGCTATTTAGAAAACTCAACAGCAATCTAATATGAAACTTTTAACACTGCCCATAATACGTAATATAGAATTCCACATTAGATCCTGACAGTGATTCTGTGTGATCTAAGGAAATTCACCGAATTTCTCTGAGCCTCAGTCTTTGTAAGTAAATATAGGGTAGAAAATATTTATAGTTGTGAATGTTAAACAAACATTTAAAAACACTTAAAAGTATTTCTCACTGGAGGCTTAAAATACATTCATTTTATTATCTTTGCACACATATAAATATCAGAGTAAAGAACTAACTCTGCCCCCACCCCTCAGTAACTACCTACAAAAATATGAGTCTAAAAAATGCCATTCTGGGAAGTGTTTCAGAGAACACTGAAAAATAGTCACCCTTAAGATGGGAAAATAATCTGGTTTATATATTCAGTCAGGAAAATTCAGCTTGTAGAAATATCTGGAAGAGAAGTTAGTCTCCTAAACTGAAGTGAAATATACCTGTACATGGCACTAATTTTTCAGTTCTGATATCTGACATACTTCCATCCTCCCCACCAGCCCCCGTTTTTCTGGATCCCATTTTTCACTCCTATATCATTTAGTTTCCTCTGTCTTCCTTAGAAATATCTACTGTGCCTTCTTCCTCACTCCTCATTAACCTTCTCTGACTCTTCATACAGCTGGTTTCTGTTCCCTTGCAGGTTTGGTTCATCAGTTTCCCTTTAAGAGTACAAAGCCAGCAATTAAAGGTAAAAGGTGAGTGTACGTTTTAGTTTTTCCAGAAACCCTTATATA